>WNWU01000004.1:5794168-5814093 GCA_012654045.1 Ptyas mucosa
ATATATATATATATATATATATATATATATATATATATATATATATTCAAATCAGGAGGCTGAATCTGATGCGAGAAACTGCCCCCCCTTTGTTTGAGAAATTAAACCAAATCCCAAATCTCAGGAGACATCCTTGGTCTAATATTTGCTTTTAGAAGTCATGAGTCCTGGGAAAATACAGTCCTGTGTTCCCTGAGAATGTGGTGATGAATCTGAAAAATGTTTCAACCTCTGTGGCTAAAATTTCAGGTTCCCAATTGATTTTCTCCCTAGTGCTATGCGGGTGAGAAAAAGCTTTTTCTAAGACAAAATAGGGAAGATGCCGTATGTCCTGTGTTCACATGTCTATTTCTCAAATGGTTCTTATTGTTAGGAGAAAGAGAGAGGAGGTCCTGCTTTTTACCATGCCTTGTTATGCTCTCAGAGAAAAAGCAGACTATAAAGTGGCAGAAGCAGGTGCTGACAAGCTGCAAAATGGCACCAGTTTAAGGCCAGCAGAATTTATTGCCAATGTGTTTTACTGGGAGAGGAAAATTAAAAGCCTAAAAACTTTTGGCAAAGAAATCAAGCCCACCATTCCCTCCTCATCCTAACTACTGTAGAATGACATCTACCCAGAGTTGTCCCTGGGATATGTAGGATTGTTTTGCAAAGGGTAAACTGTGCAATCTTGCACGGTGTTCCTGCATAGAAACTATGTCCAAGTCTTGCAACAGCAGATTGCATATGCCATGTCATGCAGAGTTTACCTGAGCATACGCAGAATGCAAATTTGTGATGCACAATAACCAATAACCGAAGGATTAGGGATTCTCAGCTCACAATGCATTGCTTCCAGGCAGGTTTTAATCCTAGCCATTTCTTTTCTGATCATTAACTGCTCTAGATCAGAATGTTTTTATATCATCATTAACTCAGCCAGTAAATGACTGTATGTTTGAAAACAAACATCCTCTAAAATGTCTGACATGAGTTCCTTCCTCTGTTTGTTTAAATTTGTTTTTAATGATGAAAAAAATGTAAGAAGAAACCTGTGGTATACTGACTCATAACATGGTCATAATTATTCCTTTTCATGGTTTTTTTTTGCTAAGCAAAAAAAAAAAAAAGAAAAGAAAAGAAAAATCAGTGAACTGATAAGTAAAATATTTTGTCTCTTTCCCTTAGCTTCAGATTATTTTCTGTTTGAAAGATATTTCTTTATTGTCCCCACAATATTAGAGTTGAGATTTTATAACTTCTGATGCAGGGATGGGTTCTACTTACTTTTGCTACCAGTTCTCAATGGGAAACTTCTGCGTATGTGCAGATCACCGATGATGACATCTGGGGCAGTGGGCAGGGCCTCCCGCTGATTTTACTACCAGTTCTTGCGAACCAGTCCAAACTGGGCAGCAACTCACCATTGTTCTGATGTATATGTGTGCATTTATATGCAAATACTGAATATCAGAACACATCTGCATTAAAAAAAATTCTTGGGATTTCCAAATATACGCAGTCACTTTTTTGGGAATGTAACCTAAGTTTGTTTTTGACTATTGAAAAAGGAAACCGTATTCTTCTCCCCTCCCATCATACATGCATGTCCACATTCAGAAAATCCCAGATCTCCTGGCTAAGCCTCCTTGTTCAATCACAAATGCTACTTTTGATTAGTAACAGGATGGGGAAAAAGCTCCAGGAATTTTGGGACTGGGCAGGTTTTCCTGTGTTCCCATGAAGAAAAGTCCCATCAACAAATCAGGAGGTTTTGAAAGATTTATTTGCATTCCAGCTGATGCTGGATTCAGTTTTGAGGATTGTACAGAGGAAGGAAATGAATCACTTATTCTGCAGTCCAAAGTAACTTTGACATAGACTGTACAGAAGATTGACATGGAGCTAACTTTCTTAAACTGACTTTGTTGCGAATGCAGTGCAGAAAATGATAATTCTGCACAGGGCAGGACCATCAAAATACTTTTTGGTCCCAGTGCACTAATGTCCCTGTGCACAGTATAGATAGTCCTCAACTTATGACTACAATTGAGCCCAAATTTTTTATTGTTAAGTGAGACATTTGTAAGTCAGTTTTGCCCTATTTTATGACTTTTCTTGTCACAGTTGTTAAGTGAACCACTGCATTTGATAAGTTAGTAACCTGGTTGTTAAGTGAATCTGGCTTCCCCATTGATTTTACTTATCCAAAGGTTGCAAAAGGTAATTTACATGACCTTGGGATACAGGAACGGTCATAAGTATGAACCAATTTCCAAGCATGTGAATTTTGAACACATGATTGTGGGGCTGCTACAAAGGTTGTAAGTGTGAAAAATGGTCATAAGGTACTTTTTTCAGTGCCCTTGTAACTGAACTGTTGTAAGTTGAGGACTACCTGCATTTGCTTTATTCTCATCATAACAGAGCTGAACAATTCAATGAGTCCATCCGCCTTCTCTCAAACCAGCCCACCTCACGATTGTTGTGCAGACAAAATGATGGTCGATCCCCTCCTGTCAGCTACTCTGTTTCCCTGAAGAAAAGCAGGACATAAATCTGATAAGTAAATTACAAATAATTTAGTGTTATTGGTTTTGGAGGAGGACTGCAGATGGCACGCCACTGATATAAATTCTCAGACTGTGTCACATATCCCTTCGTTTTGTTCGCAAAACAAGAAGATGGCTTAAAAAAGAGGATGAGAGGGAAGGAGATGAACCTTTCCTCTGACCCTCATTTTGAGACATATTAATGTAAAATTACCAGATTATTAGTCCAAATTAATTTTTCATCTGGGTGCACTAATTAGTTTAGGTAGCAATGTGTGTAAGGCTTTTCTAAACATTAGACAATATTTAAATGAGATGCACATTTTGGCCATTCAGTTCAGGGGTGAAATCTAAAATTTTTCCCTACCGGTTCTGTGGGCGTGGCTTGGTGGGCGTGGCAGGGGAAGGATACTGCAAAATCTCATTCCCACTTCTCTCCAGGGGAAGGATACTGCAAAATCCCCATTCCCTCCCCACTCCTGGGGGAAGGATATTGCAAAATCTCCATTCCCACCCCACTCTGGGGCCAGCCAGAGGTGGTATTTGCCGGTTCTCTGAACTACTCAAAATTTCTGCTACCGGTTCTCCAGAACCTGTCATAACCTGCTGGATTTCATCCCTGATTCAGTTATTTTGATCCAAGAGAAACATCTTTTGAAACCTCAGTCACATTGGAGTGCACATGTCCCTCTGACCTCTGATTTTGTTTTTTTAATGCTCTTTTCATCCTCTGTTCTCCCTGAAACACATTGAAGAACTAGAATGTTGACAGACAGCAGAGTTCCATTTCTTTTGACTTTGTTGGGTCACACTGCTCAAGAAACTCCAAACATAAATCCTAGAATTATTTATCCAGTAACTTGAGAGAATCTTTCAGGGTTTGCTTCTTAATAACATCAGTGCTGGCAGCAGAAGGAACGATATCGCCGCACAGCCAGAATTCAGAATTTCAGAACCTAATTTAAACAAATGTACAATTTCCTGGTTTACTTAGGTAACAGCTCTGTGGCTTCTGTCTAGCCACCATAGGGAGCATTCAAGATAACTAACACCACTCTCTTTTAAAGAGTTGGCACAGCTAAAGGCTTGTGTTGTTTTAATGGGGAGCCTGGGGACTCATTTAATTTGGTGCTGGGAGGGATTGTTTGCTGCCGATATTTTTTTAGCATGCAGCTGGGAGAAAACAAATATTCTCTTGGACTACTTCTGTGATGTGCTTTGTGGCAGCCTAGCAGTTTGTAGGCTGAACTTTGACACCTGAGTCTTAAATTCAATTTATTTGAAGTCAATTTTTGATATAGATTCTCTTTATGACCTTGGACAAGGTTATGTTACTCAGTATCTATTTTTTTTACCCCCTTAAATGCTATCATGCTGCAATCACTTTTCAGAGCTGATAGAGAACTCTACACTTGAAGTCCTGAGGCAAATCTTGTGTTCTACTTATCATGTGGAATTACAGAAGCTTAGTTGTTGTTTCTGTTATGATATGTTCATAGTAAAGTGAGAGGGTGTAGTAAAAACCCAAGTTCTTTTTTGTTTGACGTAGGAGAAACCCAACTGGATGCTGAAGCAATTTAGGACCCCATGTAGAACTACATAGTTTCAAGGATGTAGGGTGGGAAATAAAGCAGCTCATCATGGCATCCTCCCAATTCATATCTCCAAGAAGTTTCCAAAAACGTAGGCACATGTATAATTAATACACACAGATAAATACCATTCACATATGTAATTTCTTTGGGAATAAAAATGACTGGACTTAGTGGTGGGTATTTTTACTGCATTAACCATGTTGAGCTTTACATTTTTTTTTCTTTTTGCAGGCTAAAATGCAACCTTTAGCTTTTAATTAGAAATGCCAATAACTTGTAACTGTTATTGCAAAATAGAAACTCATCTGAGACAATGCAGCCATCCTTTGATTAGATAGCTAGATAGCTAGATAGCTAGATAGCTAGATAGCTAGATAGCTAGATAGAAAGATAGATAGAGAGAGAGAGAGAGACAGACAGACAGATGATATAAATTTATAGCCCATCTTACTTCTAAGAGTTCAGGACAGTATCCATTCCTTTCTAGTTGCACTAAGCCATAATTATGGTTTACAATCTACAAGGCTTGGTTTACCTATCATTGCTAAACCAAAACCAAAACTAAAACTCTCATGTTGTGTCTTAGTGCAATGTAAGAGTCCAGCTTTAATGCTAGGTTGAGCAACCTGACTTAACACTGATTTCAGAGGCTTACACTAAGTACAGGATAAGGCTGGATAAAATCCATCATTCATATGCACCTTTTTTCTTTTTTTCTTTGTTCCTCATTCTTTTCAAATAAGAGAATATAAAATGTAAACTTACTTAAAAATTC
The DNA here is from genome assembly GCA_012654045.1 of Ptyas mucosa. Lineage (NCBI taxonomy): Eukaryota > Metazoa > Chordata > Lepidosauria > Squamata > Colubridae > Ptyas > Ptyas mucosa. The sequence continues at coordinate 5,799,070 of WNWU01000004.1, forward strand.
ACGAAATAAGAAAATTTTGAAAAAATAATCTCTGATTCATATCTAGAATTGCTCTCATTTTCAAAGAGTTGTCATAAAAGACTGACTTCAAAGTAAGGAGATTTTTTTCCAGGTCATTCGGAATCAGATATATCAGATAAGTCAGTTGAAGGCAGATGATTCTGAAGTTTAGAGTCCTACTGAGAATCAATGATGTAATTTCAGTCTGGTTTCTCAAATGAATCTTAAATGATCTCAACAGGCATGATACGCTATTGGGCAAGTGTTCATTGAGCTGGTTGCAGCTTTCTTCAAATTATTGTTTACTTAAATTCCCCACTGTGCTAAATGTTATATATATCTAGATCACAAGGCTGAAATTATAACCTTAAGTACCAAGGCACATAATGTGTTTGGATAGGAACCCATGGCTCAGCTAGACATAGTCATCATTCTGAGAAATGGAACTCTACTCTTTCTGTTTGTACATTCAGGCACTTTGGGAAATTCTGTGAGATGAAGCCCTCTCTGTTATTATCACAAAAGGTGCTAGTTTGTACATCCTCCCTGCATTAACAGTACAGAATACCCAAGTATTCTGGTTTAGCCTGGTTTAGCTCAGCAGACTAAAAGCATAGTGATTTAAACCAGCTGTCTGCAATTACTGTAAGTTCGAATCTCACCAGGCTCAAGGTTGACTCAGCCTTCCATCCTTTCTAAGGTAGGTTAAATGAGGACCCAGTTTGTGGGGGCAATAAGCTGACTTTGTATAAATATACAAAAAGTATGAAGGCTATTGCTTAACGCATTGTAAGCCGCCCTGAGTCTCCCGAGAAGGGCGGCATATAAATAAAAAAAAATAATAAATAATAAATAATAAAAGTAGGTATGTGTACATTTTGTTGAAGACTAGCCTTCCCTAACATGTTACCCACAAAATGTAAATTCCCAGACAGGTTAGCCATGCTTGGTGGGAATTTTTCACTTGTGGCCACAACAACCCTGGAGGCATCAGATCGAGGAAGACTGCCCCATATAATGCTTCTACTTTTGATGTTAGCTAGTTGAGAAATATGCTTTGCATGAAGATGATGGCTGCCTCATTTTCTCAAATTTCCTGACAGTTAGAACAATTAAACAGTGGAACAACTTGCCTCCAGAAGTTATGAATGCTCCAAACTTCCAACTAGAAACTGGAAGTTCCTAAGAAGATGTTGGATAACCATTTGTCTGGTGTAGGGTTTCCTGCCTAAGCAAGGGGTTGGACTAGAAGACCTCCAAGGTCCCTTCCAACTCTGTTATTCTATTCTATTCATTTTCTGGCATCTGTAGATGGAGTGAAAAAGGAGTCTTCTCTTGGAGAGTTCCTGCTAATCATAAATAATACTGAATAATTATTATTTATAATTGGTTGATAGTTATAATCAACAATTATCCTGCTAGTAATTGATAATACTTGAATTAGGTGGCCGATTATTTTAACTCAGTAGAAGACCACTTCCTAGTTGGGTTAGATTGAGGAAGAATTCTTATGGAACTCATTTTTTGACATTCTGCAGCTTGTCTGAGCCTTAGGACATGTTCCTGTTTTATGTTTTATGCTCCTATTGCAGTAAGATGTCTCAACCATAGCAAGAAAAGCTCAATTACCGGAAGTAACTCATTCAGAATCATTCAGTTAGTCACTGGGAAAACTAGAGCTAGATCTCTTTGATTGAAAAACACTCTTCTCCCAAACAATGTTGTTCCAGCTCAGTGCTGTCATAACTTGCAATTTGCCCACAGTGATGCTTACGAACTGATTCTGCTTCTTCCTTTTCCCCCAAACAAATGTGTGCAAAGTAGAGATATGAGGTAGAGGGTAGGAGACAAAAAAGTAAAGGCTCATCCGGTACACTTGTTGGAAAAACAATAACTGGGACAATAAGTGAGAATTAAGTCCATAATTCATGTGATTATGTTTGTTATCAGGGAAATGCCTTTTCACAGCTGGGTTTCATTCCTTCCCTCCAGCTCGCTCCTCTTTGAACCCCTCCTCCTCACCCTGTTTTTTTTTCAAGCAATTATCACAAAACTATACTTAGCCCTGCCAACTATTTCTCAAACTTGTGGAGACAATGTTGCAAAATATTATCTGGTATATACCGGTAAGTCTATACTTAGAAGGAGAATTGGATCAGCAAGTCCAGAGCACTAAAAGCTACTATAACTATAAAATTTATTGTCTTTATTAGCAGTACAAATGCATATAGTCCATCTAATGCTGTAACTATTCATCAAAATCACTGGCAGTTTCAGTCCATTTGGACCAGTAGGTTTCTCTTGGGTTTGTGGCCAAGAATGCAGGAAGTTATGGTTGTTTTTTGCTCAGTGCCAGCTGCTGATGGGAAATCTCCCCTTAACATCAAGATCCCAAGGTAAAACAAATGGAGACTATTCTTCCTTATTATTGGCATCGTTTGCATACTTGGAGATGACAGGTGAACAGTCATTAAGAATAAGATGGGGAAGTCTGGCTGCCCCATTGCTTGTAGACCTTGATTGGCCCAACTAGTGATGCTGATTTGTGAGGCTGATTCTTAGACTCCCTTTTATTTTTGGACGCTGCTCTCAGAGCTAACCAAGGAAAAAAATTAATAAAGTCCATATATATAAGGGAATGATCGTATAAACATGAACATGTGTAAAGTCACTCAGCCCAAAATGGAGCACTTTTCTAAGCAGCATTTCAGTGAGAAAGCATTGCTTGACTATTGTTAACTCTTTTCCACTAAAATCAGTGGTATCCACCTAGGCTGATCATGCCCATTTCCTCCTTATTAATTTGAAAATATATATATTAGCCCATCTTAGAACTGTAGCTGTATTTCTACCTTTCAAGCCTTATAAAACAAGGCAAACATATATAGAAAGCAATTGACTCCACTTAACTTTATGACTAGGAAAATGTTTCTGCTGTTTCGATTGCTACATTCCTCAGCTTTGTCTGAATCCTGTCATGGGAACAAGTGACCATTCTATACTGTGACATAACTCTGTCACCATACTCTGCTAGGAACTACTGGGGCTATTAGATCTGGGCTGAAAATTACCTCTGTCACAGAGATACAGAAAACATTGCTGTCATCTAGTGCTTGTCTAGATTTTTGCACTCACGACTGGGTAGCTTTAGTAAAAAGAAATAGAAAAGAACTGCTATAGATTTTCATATCTTAAAATTAGAATACTTTTCTTCTTATTCTACCCTAGGAGGGTATATTGGGAAAGTAAATTTAATGGTAATTCAGTTTCTGTCACTTTTCACTTATTTGATGTTGCAAATTAGCTGTTCTTACCAGCTGCTACAGGGATAGGTCTCCAGTGAGTAAGCTTCATTTGAAGATTGGGTTGGCTAAGATTATTTAGTTAGACTGAGCTCCAAAATCTTGTATCTTTGAATTAATGGGGTTCTTTCTTTAGGAATTTTTGATAAATGTTGTTTTGGCTTAAGATTTAACTGAATTCCAAAACTGTAACACCTGCAGCTTCCTGTCTCTAAATGGTAAGTATAAATTCCATATCTGTTTTAAATATTCATCATCTTGAATTCTTTGGCTAGAAGGATGATTATATTAATATAGGAAGAGATAAGCTGTGTCTGAACTTCCAGGCATGTTAACTGATGCAGTTACGCAAAATGAAAAATTTCCAGTTAAGACATTTAAGAAAGAATCCTGGGCTGTATCAGTGATGCCACTGCACTGCTAGAGGATTCTTTCATCTAGCCCAGGGGTGAAATCCAGCAGGTTCTGACAGGTTCTGGAGAACCGGTAGCAGAAATTTTGAGCAGTTCGGAGAACCGGTAGCAGAAATTTTGAGTAGTTTGGAGAACCGGCAAATATCACCTCTGGCTGGCCCCAGAGTGGGGTGGGAATGGAGATTTTGCAATATCCTTCCCCCAGGAGTGGGAAGGGAATGGGGATTTTGCAGTATCCTTCCCCTGGAGTGGGGTGGGAACGGAGATTTTGCAGTATCCTTCCCCTGCCACGCCTACCAAGCCACGCCCACCAAGCCACACCATGCCCACCAAGCCACACCCACAGAACCTGTAGTAAAAAAAATTGGATTTCACCACGGATCTAGCCTCAGGGATGGACAATCTGATACCCTTCAGGTATTTTGGACTACATATCCCAGAATTATTAATCATTGCCTTTGCTGGCTAAGAGTTTTGAAAGCTGTTGTTTAAAGATCTGGAAGGCAACTTAATTTTTTAGCAGCTCATTTAATTTGAGTTACGTCCTACTCTAAACTTCATGTTGCTTTATACTGAATCACACAATTGGGCCATATGCTCCAATCCTGCCCAATAGGTGGCTTTAGGTATCATTTTTTAGCACTTGTTGAAATAAAAACAAATGATGCTAAGAATGAACCTGGATTTCTTGATCTTCCTACTTACATAACTCCCCATTCTCAATCCAGTTAAGCCCTTTATATCCATTTAAGCCACTAAGAAGCTAGGGTAAACAGGAGCAGATAACATAGCTTCATAAAAAGTGGGAAAGATTGAAACTGCTTCAGTAAGAATCCTCATACACATTTTTTAAAGAGTTGAAATCAGCGAAGCCTGCAAGTCCTGCCCTTTTGGTGATCCTTGTTACAATATATGGAATTCTAGGGATTTTCTGACAAGTTGGTGACATATAACTCTGGTCAGTAGCATGAAACAGTGCATCCCTCTGTTCTTTGCTAGCCAGTAATTAATCATACTTTGACATAAAATGAGTGAAGCAAAAGTGTCTGTAAAAATAGAAGGTATTTGCTAGGCATCAATTCCATCACAGTTGTCTTGTGATGGTCAGCTTTATTTATTTATTTTAAATTTATTTTCAGTTTCTTTCTAGAAATTTGCTTTTTTATTTTCTCTTTTTTCCTTTCCTTTTCCTTGCATTTTTTACTCCTTCCCTCTATTTACTGGTTGAAAATACTTTGCGTTTATATATTGTTCAGTACTTATCACCAAAGCTTGACAATTAGTTATATCTAAGAATTTATCAGAAAGAGAAAATAAACACATGTACATTGCAATCCTTAGAATGCTTACTAAAACACAACCCTCGGTGTATCAGATTGCAGACATATATAAATCTATGTAAGGTGTAAATATGTATTTCTTTTCAGTGATCTATGTATTTCCATTCTTAATTTAAAAACCCCGTTTCCTCCAAAGTTTATCATTTTGTCCATTCTAAACTACAATTATTTTCAGACTTACTTATTAAAATAATGTCATGTTATATGACTTTGCCTATGAAATAAATAAAAGAAGGTCCATGTTCTTCACTCAGATTCCCCTGAGGTAAAAAACAAAAAAGCTCAGAAAACATTCTGTAGCAAAGAAATGCGAACATTCAGAAAATCTGAAAGGGGACACAACTGTAGAAGCTTCTGGAAAAAAAACCCCACTCAAATAATTGTGGACTAGAAAATAAATTTGCCTTTCTTTTCAAAGTACATCTGATGTAATGAACTGTACATAACTACAGAATATCCAATACTGTATTTTATTTTCATTTTTGCAGGATATTCTCGGATATCTAGTCCTAATAGTTTTCATATGATTCTAATGAGAGCCCGTATGATCTGTGTGCTACTAAGAGTGAAAAGTTAGAGACTAATCATACCTCCTGCCATTGCATGATGATTAAATGACACTCTTTTCTTCTCCTGCCAAGCTTGATTCCTGTTTTTTTCTTCAGTAAGAATCACAGACATTGGAGAGAAAATACTATGGTCTCCATTAAGATAACAGTGGCAGAAAAAATCAACTCTAACCCTGTGATTATGCTTTCAATCTAATAATTATTTAAATACCAGATAACACCTTTTGAACTAATTGAGACCTTTCAGCTGGTTGGCTGTGATAACATGGCTGCATTTACTTCATCTCCAGTTCCTTTTCTAAATGGGTCCAAATTGCTTTTAAAGTTGCATTTATCTGCTACATAAATTACAGAGCGCTCTCCTCTTCATACAAGCCAACCCCATGAAGTGACCGAACAATGTATATGATTGATCCTGCTTGTGTATTTGCTTGTATTATTCTGTTTGCAAAATAAGGCAAAGGAGGAGGATAGTGGGTAAATTGGATGCCATACACTCAAGAAATAGGTTCAAGTGGGAAGATAGGATCAAAAATATTAGCTTGAAAGATTTCAAGCTGTTACTCCTTAAGTTTGGATGGTTTTCTTTTTTACATTTGTGACTACTAACTCTTGCTATTACTAAGATTTTTTTCAGGAAGTTGGGATAGGGATGATTTCTTAATTGTTTTATCAAGATAAGGAACAATTTATACCAGGGGTGGGATTCATTTTTTTTTTGCTACGGTTCTGTAGGCGTGGCTTGGTGGGCATGGCATGGCTTGGTGGGCATGGCTTGGTGTGCAGGGGAAGGATACTGTAAAATCTCCATTCCCACTCCACTCCAAGAGAAGGTTACTGCAAACTCCCCATTTCCTTCCGATTAGCTGGGACTTGGGATGCAGAGAATAGATGGGGGCAGAGGTGATATTTACCGGTTCTCCGAACTACTCAAAATTTCCACTACCAGTTCTCCAGAACTGGTCAGAACCTGCTGAATACCACCTCTGGTTTATACAGATTCAGTCTCATATAATCGCCATCTAACCCTGGATTATGACTGATCACAGCTCTTCATTCCTGGATTGAGATATGATTTTGTCCAGCTCTACTTATAGATATTTGGAACTGAATTAAGGATCTTATGTACACTAAGCAAGAAGAGTTGGATTTGTGGAAAATTGGCTCTATATGCTTTATAAATTAAATAGTGTAGCTTTCTTTTTATACGGTAAGTGAAACATTTCTAAATAAGTCTTTAAAAAGTAAACCAGGGTGACTTCAGATGTCAAAATGCTTTCTCAATGGTATTGGAGTTTTTACTGCTGTCTGAATATGTGATACATCTAGAACTAATGCAACGGAAGTAAAATACTGTATATATTTTTTATACATTTCTTAAGGATTTTTACATTTCAATTTCAACTTAAAATTGGATGAATGGATGGATGGATGGTTGGGTAGGTGGATGGATGGCATTTGAAACTGATGAGTTCTAAGTGTGCCCTGCATCTTTGTTTTAGGGACAGTAGTTGCATTGAAGAAGGCATTGTACAAGTTCACCTTTAAAAAGGTGAAAAAACCTGAAATTTCACGGATTTTTTTTTAAAAATTTGATTTATATGCCGCCCTTCTCCAGAGACTCAGGGCAGCTTACAATGCGCTAAGCAATAGCCTTCATACTTTTGTATATTTATACAAAGTCAGCTTATTGCCCCCACAAACTGGGCCTCAATTTACCTACCTTAGAAAGGATGGAAGGCTGAGTCAATCTTGAGCCTGGTGAGATTCGAAACTGCAATGATTGCAGGCAGCTGGTGTTAATAACAGGGTGCTTTAGACCACTGTACTACCAAGGCTCTTATTGCTGAAATAGCCATGGGATTTCTGGGTTCTATATCCCAATTCCATTTGCAATTTTTCTGTAAAAAATAAAATAAAATTCTGAACCAACATAAGAAAATGATAGTTAAGTTACTCATGTGAATCATGTTTGATTGGCTTGCTTGACACATACTTCTGTTCCAGTCCAGCAATTGAAAACGGAGTTATATGGTCTTATAATGACTTTATATGTTTCTGTAATGTTCAAGCAATAGGTTCTGTATTAAAATCTCCTGCTATAGATCTTAGGCCTTATATTAAATGTCAGTATTGACTTTCACTGAAGTATATATTAATAGATACAGCCAAGCGAGCAGGCTAGAGAGAGATGGAATAAACCAGATGTTGATTTGTGTCATACATAAAAAATTATCATGCTATTACTTTCAAAGGAAGCAGTATTATACAAAGTGCTGAATAGGGTTAGGGAGCAGTAACTATCCTTCCCACCCCACCAAAATAAAGCATGAGATAAGAAATAGAAAATTAAATCACCAAGTAGATCCATAGATATTGACCTCACTTTCCATCGTGGCTTTGATCCATCATTGGTTTCATATAATGGTATTTAATAAGATAAAGTGTAAGTATAGATTAGATTATTAACCTTAACTGCATTTGAACCACTTTTTTTTTTTAATTTGATTTATATGCCGCCCTTCTCGGGAGACTCAGGGCGGCTTACAATGCGTTAAGCAATAGCCTTCATACTTTTGTATATTTATACAAAATCAGCTTATTGCCCCCACAATCTGGGTCCTCATTTTACCTACCTTAGAAAGGATGGAAGGCTGAGTCAACCTTGAGCCTGGTGAGATTGGAACTTGCAGTAATTGCAGGCAGCTGAATGTTAATCAGTGCCTTAGTCTACTGCGCCACTCAGGCCCCTTGCATCATTCCTTGCTAATGATAAGGGCAATATTGCTCAGTTTTCACACAATTTGATTGGTATGCTTGAAAATGCATCCAGTTTTATCTAAGCATGCCCATACTATTCAAAATTAGATTCTTTTATCTAGAAATTATCTTAGAAGCCAACACACTGCTGGTTTGCATTCTACAAACTGGATCCTACATGTTGTGCTCTGACACACTCACATTGCAATTTTTTTTTTGCGATTGAGAAAATTCTTTGTTGAAATAATCTTCCTAATAAATTTAAATCTATCTCCATCTGATTTTATCATTAATATGAGATCTCCTGACTATGCATGTCAAATTCATTAGCCTGTAGCTATTGAGAAAATAATAACTTTATAAAACAACAGTTAAATATCCATGATGGAAACTATCAGTCACAGTACAACATATGTATGTGATTTGCTTTGTCTTTGTATAAAACAGCAGGATAATTTGTTTGGTAAACTAATAAATTACTGGCCAGGAGCAACACTGCAAGCAGCTGAAAAGTTCACATGAACAACAGGTCACAAAAACATTTCTATATCTGTTGCAATTCAGAACTTGAGACAGAAGAGGAAGTAATAGTTATAGAAATGATATTAGAAGTGACACATTGATAGTACAGTAGATAGTACAGTCACAACCATAATTCATTCTCTAACTCTGGTAGCAAGTGGATTTGCTCGTGACCCGAACCTAATTTTGGAAATTTGGCGCTTACAAAAATATGGCACACAAGAGGAAATCAGCTGTAAAAAAAAATGTGATTTTTTTGGGTCGGAACCTGATTTGGTCGTGGTCAGAAGCGTTTGTGACCAGAGGTTCTACTATACCTGATTTTGCTTTTTTTGTCTTTATTGAGTATGAGGCTACCTTCTCCCTCCCCCCTCTCTCTCACACACATAAAATTCATTTTTCATTTCTCCAAAGCAAAGATTATTTAAACTTGAAGGGCTTTAGATTTCCTCCATGTCATTCTTTGTTCAAATATATTCATTCCTTCAGCAATTTGTTTGCCAAAATTTCCTGTTCTATCTTCATATACACTCCAATATAACCATTCCCCCCACTGTAGAATAGCAGGACAATGATGAATGTCTTAGACACACACACATGCACACACATCCTTTTTATGTGTGTCTATGCACACTCCTTGCCATCTTTCAGGCTCTGCTGTCATTTTATCAGAGAACAAAGCTGCTCGGAAGCAATGAATCTCCTGTTCAGGTCACTAGTGTTTATTACAGGTTATCAGGTGCCTTTTGTACATTTGAAAAGCAGTTAGCAGCCTCAAATGTCTTCCTTAGAGCAGAAGCACCTGAGCCACTTGATTTTGCCCTTTGGAAATACTCTTTTCTTCAGTAAAGAGGAAGGCGAATTTCATTTTGTGAAAGTTGGCTTGGAAAATTAATGAGAGGAAATATGTGAGTGAGGTTGACTAAAAGGTTAGCCGGTAACCTTGAATTCCAGTCCCATTCTGTTTCTACTCTCTGATTCTCACAGTAACTCTCCAATTCACTGCGGCAGTCTTTTTTTCACATAACAAGATCTACAGTTGTACTTTCATTAACACCAAGATAATATCCATCGCAGCAAAGAAGAAAAAAAAGAAGCCTCCAAGAAGAGAAGTCACTACTTAGCTTGCTGAACTGGCTTCCTATGCTCATTGTCCTCTACTTGCCAGATTCCCAAATGTGTCTTAGACCCTTCTGAAACAGCTGCCTCTTTGTAGTTTTCCTGCTGGGGAGAAATGGTCTCAAAGCTTAAAGATGAAAACCAGTCAATAGAGCTTATTTAGCAGGTCTAGTGTTGGATAGACCTCATTGAATCTACAGTTAGTCCTTGATTTACGGCCACAATTGAGTCCAAAATTTCTGTTGTTAAGGCAGACATTTGTTAAGTGAGTTTTGCTCCATTTTACAACCTATCTTGCCACAATTGTTAAGTGAATCACTGCAATTGCTAAGTGGGTAAGAAGCAGGGGTGAAATCCAGCAGGTTCTGACAGGTTCTGGAGAACCAGTAGTGGAAATTTTGAGTAGTTCAGAAAACCGGTAGCGGAAATTTAGAGTAGTTAGGAAAACTGGCAAATGCCACCTCTGGCTGGCCCCAGAGTGGGGTGGGAATGGAGATTTTGCAGTATCCTTCCCCCAGGAGTGGTGTGGGAATGGGGATTTTGCAGTATCCTTCCCCTGCCATGCCCACTGAACCATGCCCATCAAGCCACACCACACCACACCACATCACACCACACCACACCCACAGAACTAGTAGTAAAAAAAAAATGGATTTCACCACTGGTAAGAAGGTTGTTAAGTGAATCTGGCTTCTCCATTGACTTTGCTTGCCAGGACAGAAAAAATGATCACATGAACCTGGGACACTGCAGCTGTCATAAATATGAACCATCTGTATTTTGATCATGTGATCATGGGGATGCTGTAATGGTCCTAACCAGTGGTAGTATTCAACTGGTTCGGACCAGTTCTGATGAACTGGTAGTTGGAGGGGGGGCCACCAGACCCGGCGTTATGCCATCCTATTTAGCCATGTTTTCAAGGCTGGGCGCATGCGTGGAAGGTGTGTGCAAGCTCGGCGAACCAGTGGTAAAAATATGTGAAACCCACCTCTGGTCCCTAAACATAAGAGAAGATGTGTATGCCTGTATGCAAGACAAATGTGGAAACATGAGCAAGATTCTTGGGTTCTGCTCAGGGATGGTTTCTACTTACCTTTACTACCGGTCTGCAACAGGATTGCACACCTTGCTTCTGCGCATGTGCAGAAGCTTCTGTGCATTCGCAGATCGCTCATGACAACATCCGGGGCGGTGGGCAGGGCCTCCCGCCGGTTTTACTACCAGTTCTTGTGAACCAGTCCAAACTGGGGGCAACCCAGCACTGGTTCTGCTGCACATACTTCACCAAAGCTCACTTCAAGACCAATGTCACATTCCATTCTGTAAACAGTGGAGTTCACATGAAGAAACCCTACATTAGTTGTTGCATTCTGCTGTGGTACCGTCTGATACTTTTTGCCACCCGTTTTTTCATGCCATATAGTCCTGCAAAGAGATACTCCGGTTAGAATAATCTAGTGCACCTTATTAAATACCGAGTGCTAATGAAGTTGTGTAAATGACTTGGTGGTGTTACTTTCTACAATATACGTAGTATAAACAACAGAGTATATTGTGAAATCTTAACTATTCAGAATTAAAGTGCAGCTAACTTGCTTGATTTTTTTTTTAAAAAAAACCTCCCAAATAATTACAAAGGCACATGACTGGAGAGATAGCCCCCTGTGGATCAGAAGAAGAGGTTTAATTCTTTCCTTCACCACCTTCGTGCTTCATTTGCAGGGCTGTTTACTTGAAGAACCATTTGAGACCTTTTTCTTAAAAAATGATGAAATGGGAAGGAAAAGGTTAATATTCCAATTCTTGTATGATTTTTGCAATCCAAACCAGTTTCTCTGCTTACTTTGGTGTAAAAAAAGAGTAAGAAGCAGCTGCACATTTTATAATTGGCATAAAATTATAAATATATGGTTTGTACTGTTTTAAAAATGCCATCTTTTTAGTCATTCTCGTTCATGCTGATGTAAGGGATATTGCTTCAATTTGTTTTTCCTCAGTATTCAATGCTTTTCTTAATTACAGGGTGACCAATTTTGAATAATATCTTTTTCACTCACTGGTCCTATCTCAAGTGTGTACGGCCTTGGGGTTTTAAACACTTCAGTTCAATTCCAAAAAAAGAGATCTTGAGAGAACTTCTCCTAGGGACTTTTTAACAAGGCTAAGGAAGAATAGAGTGGTATACAACAGAAAACTTAAATACCAGCACCCTCTACCTTTTAGTAGTAACTAAAACTGCATCAAAGAAAATGTTAACTTTGCAGCGTGTTGGATGTTGCTTTTGGATTTAGAATGGCATGATTTGAGATGCAGTTGGCATTGACATTTATGGTATACAAAGCTAAGGTTAATACAGACATTAAACATTTTGTGAGATGTGCCATATTAAGATTATAGAATAGATATAAACCTGGTTGTGCTCAAAAATACCTTTGTGGCTTTCAGCGCAAGAAACATTTTATAAAAGAGTGCAGGAAAAGGGAGAAAAATGTACAGTATCTCACTTTGGGGTTTGCTTTTTCCTTCTGTCTTGTCTTCTTTTTGCAAGGGAAGAAAGCTTTGGAAATAATTTTGTTGTTGTTAGTTGCGAAGTCATGTCCGACCCATCACAACCCCATGGACAACATTCCTCCAGGCCTTCCTGTCTTCTACCATCCTCTGGAGTCCATTTAAGCTCATGCCTACTGCTTCAGTGTCTCCATCCAGCCACCTCATTTGGTTGTCCCTTTTTTCTTTTGTCCTCAATCTTTCCCAGCATTAGGCTCTTTTCCTGTGAGTCCTTCTTTCTCATTAGGTGGCTGATGTATTTGAGTTTCATCTTCAGGATCTGGCCTTCTAAAGAGCAGTCAAGGTTGATCTCCTCTAGGACTGACCGGTTTAATCATCTTGCAGTCCAAGGGACTTGCAGGAGTCTTCTCCAGCACCATAGTTCAAAGGCCTCAATTCTTTGGTGCTCAGCCTTTCTTATGGTCCAACTTTCAAAGCCATACATTGCAACTGGGAAAACCATAGCCCTGACTAGACACACTTTTGTTGGCAGGATGATGTCTCTGCTTTTTAGTATGCTGTCTAGATTTGCCATAGCTTTCCTCCCCAGGATCAAGCTCTTACCAGTCCTCTCTTGCATTCTTGCATGCAATTTTATCATTCTTCATTTCCAGCTAAGTCTGGAAGTCTGGAAAAGTTATTTTAAAATCCCAACAGAATCCCCCAGTAGATTTTGTTGGAAATATAACATTGGTGATTCCTAGCAACTCAACATTCTTAGGTAAGCATGCATCTTTTAGTGGTACAGACATTAAAGTCCCAAAAGGTGGGACTTTAGGTGCTTTTTCAAGAGAAGTGGATAAGAAGTGAAACATCTTAAAAAACAAAACAAAAACAACAACACCAGAAAGTCCAGTTGTCTTTTGAAAAAGCACCTTTAGGACAACCATGACCTGGATGGCTGAGAATCTCCATAGCTCCAAACATTAAAGTCTCTTGATGAGATTCCTCTAAAATCCAGACATCTATGGGATAATTCTGTGGGAGGAGAGAATCACTCTAGATTTTTTTTGGCATACAGATCTTAATTAGCATGTGCACTTTGGAATGTTTTCTTAGGTTCAAGCAGCTAACTCCTACATGATTCAGAAAAAGACAGATTTATATAGGAAATTGCAGACTAGTGCCATGTATAAATCCCTGGGTACTGCAAGATAGCTTGCAAGATTATAACCAGTCTAAGACTCACTAGCTTCCTAGTGAAGTTGATTTGCTGGTCTGGTCTACTTAGCAAGACTGACAACAATTGTACAAGTCTTGTTGTGCTGTTATTCTTCCCTCTTTTTACATTTCAGTGAATTAGGAAGGTTTCCCTTTTCTGTCTGTTGTGGACTTGAGATAGATTTCATGCCCTCCTCACTTAGGTAGCAAAACTTGAATATCTGCATGAAGGTCAAATTTACTTTTTACAGGGAGGGTCTTGGGATAAATTGTAGAGCAAACTAGAAGATTGAGACTGTGATGGGCAGAGGGCAATATGGCAGGATCCTGAGAGGTAGACTGTCTTCAGAGCTTTTGTTGGTTTAGAACAATCCAGTCTAGCATCCAGGTCTCAGGTCTAGCATCCAGGTCTAGCATCCAGTCTCAGGATTGCCCATCAGGACTAGGCTACTGGATATGTGGTGGCTTCTGGCTTCAATTGGTGAATGTCATGTTGATCTGTAATAAATATGTTCTTATCTGCAATTTAATAGTAGTTGTGGCAGCTGATATGCCTTGCATTACTCAAACCTGGTTGGCTCAAAATTGGAAGGTTCCTCTCTTGAAAATATGCCCACCTGGGTTTTGAGCCTGATGACTCTGGGTAGAAATTATAATTTTGCAAGGAGTTCATGATTTGAGCTTTAGTCAGTACCAGGAGTGCTAACTGAATAAACTATCCACCTTTCCTTGCAGAATACATAAACTGTTTATGCATCTGCCATTGTTCATGTGTGGACTCACTTCACATTCTGAGATCAAATTTCCCATTAACACAGATACCTTTTTAAAAAAAGCATTCTATCAAATTTCAACTTTTAGTTCCTTTGGATCTGTGACTGGAGCATAGGCCTAAATTAGCATAATATTGATTAACTTGCCTTGAACTTAAATTGAAATCATCTTATCATGGGGAGGGGGAGGGGGAAAAGGTTGTATCTGAGGTCAGATTTTTGACACCCTTTTGTTAATAAAGGTTGTTAATGAATTTCGTCTTCACCTCCTTTGTCTGCAACAGAAGATATAATGCTCCTCTGATGTGAAATGACCCATTTCAGTCAATTTCAGTTTGTTGATTCCCAGAATGTCAACGTTCAGTCTTGACATTTCTGCTGTGACAACATCAAATTTTCTTAGTTCATGGTTCTACTATTCCACATCCCTATGGTGCACACACACACACACACACACACACAGAGAGAGAGAGAGAGAGAGAGAGAGAGAGAGAGAGAGAGAGAGAGAGAGAGAG
>WNWU01000004.1:5814103-5875626 GCA_012654045.1 Ptyas mucosa
GAGAGAGAGAGAGAGAGAGAGAGAGAGAGAGAGAGAGAGAGAGAGAGCATAGAGCTTTTATTTTGCCTATGGACACATCAGCAGCTAGACATCTTTTCAACTTTAATCCAGCCACATCTTAAAGCAGCAGCACTACACATACTTGCCCTCTCCTCTTTTTCAGTGGATATATTTCATAAGGCAGTCATGGGGAACTAATCTTGTAGTATCTTGGCAGAAATCTAGAATTAGTTGCCATTTCCTTCTGTAGTGAATTGTATTTAGACTAAATGCTAACATTGTTATATCATCCTTCATTATCTTGTTCACAGAGTAATAGGGTGCATGTCTTCACAGCTATTTTTTTTTGAAAGCCAAATTGACTTGACACTTCCAGAAAGTTGACTGTCTCTGCTACACACAGCTTCTTAACCTACTTTGCATCAGAATTGCTGAATTGCAAAAATAAGGTTATTGCAGAAGATGATCTTTATCTTGAAGTGCTAAATCTTGGACGGTGACTTGCTGTATTGTACTTTCAGCTCCTTTCTGCTTTTGTTCTAGCCTGAGGGACAGCTCTAAGCTACAGGCTTGAATTAGGCTACTTGATGCTGCAGGAAGCATTCAGATCCCAATTGAGTCAATTCATTCTGTCTTGCTAAAAAGGATCAACAGACTAATGATTGCTCTTCTAATAGAACTCATCTTATTACTGTTCAGGAATTTTAGAAGGATAAGATTAGAGGGTTCATCCCCATGTATTATGGAACATGGTAATTCAAAACTAGAAAAAGATATAGTAACTTGATTAAGGGAAAAGATAAAATATGACTTTTAGTTCAGGCAAAAGACAGGTAGTCCTCAACTTACAACAGTTCATTTAGTGACTGTTTGAAATTGCAATGGAACTGAAAAAAATGACTTATGACTCTGTAGAGATTCTCAGTCATCCAGGACATAGTTGTCCCAAAGGGTTTTTTTCCGGAGGCAACTGGACTTTCTTGGTTTTTCTTTGAAGACATTTTGCTTCTCATCCAAGAAGCTTCTTCAGCTCTGACATGCCTTTTTTTTCATACTTAACGACTGTTGCAACATCCCCATGATCACATCATTAAAATCTGGATACTTGGAAATTGGTTCATATTTATGACCGTTGCAGCATCCCTGGGTCATGTGCAACCTTCTGACAAGCAAACTCAATGGGGAAATCCAGATTTCACTTAACAACCATGTTAATAAATTTAACAGCTGCAGTCATTCACTTAATAATTGTGGCAAGAAAGGTCATAAATGGGGCAAAGCTCAATTAGTAAATGTCTCACTTTACAATATAAATTTCGGGCTTAAATGTGGTTGTAAGTCGAGGACTACCTGTAAATGGGAAAGTTATAATTACAAAGAAAGCAATTTGAATCTACTATTGGGTAAGACGTGATCTTCAGGATTCTGGTCATTTCATTGCAGTGCTTAAAATCCTTACATGCTTTGTTTCTGTTTTTGAAAAGGGAATAATTTTTTTCTTTTATAAAATTTGGAGTTCCTCCATCATCTAGATATTCCTTTCTTGTACATTGCATGGCATGACTGATGTCGTTCAGTGCTGATAAATGATAGAGAGAATAATGAACAGAATTAGTTTCATCCTAAAGGATATTGGGATTTAGGCTCATGTGATAGTTAGTGCTTAATTTGCTATTACAATATCATGATATATTAAGATATAATTATTGTATGAAGGTATTTGTAGCTATACATTGTGACAATTAAATGGAACCTCCATTTACATCATTAAGATCACTATGTATCAGATACTGGCAATAAGCTATAGTATTCTTTTCAGAGGTGGGCTACTGTCGATTCAGACCAATTCGCTCAAACCGATTGTTCCAATTCTGCATGGTTCGGAGAACCAGCAAATTGGACCACCAGCTGGCCCCACCCCAGCCCATTTTTCAGACCATTTTTGGGATGTTTTCAGGATGTTTTTCCAGCCAAAATTGGCCCGAAAACTGCCTGAAAATGGCCTGAAAAATGCCCCAAAATCAGGCTGTTTTCCAGGCCATTTTGGGAGTGAAAAACAACCCAAAAATGGCCTGAAAATGGCCCCAAAAACAGCCCCAAATGCCCCCCAAACAGGCTGTTTTTCAGGCCATTTTCAGGCCATTTTTGGTCCAAATCGGCCTGAAAATGGCCCAAAAAAGCTGGCTGTGAGAGGAAGAGAAACCAGGTGACCTGGACCCAAACATGTTCCAGGTTCCCTTGTCCCAGAAGCAGCAAGCTCACACTGTTCCCCTTTTTGCTAGCCCCCTTCTTCGCATGGAATTGCCCAGCAACAGAGAGGGAGAAGGGGGCAGGTTTCTGTGTGCTCCCATTTCTGTGTGGCACTCTCCCTCAAAGCTAGTGGCTGCAGCTGCTCCCTTCTCCCTCGCCATCTCTGCTGCTGGGTGATCCCATGCAAAGAAATGGGCTAGCAGAGAGAGCAGAGTGTGAGGTTCCTGCTTCTGGGATGAGAGGATCCAGGAAGCATCTGGGTCCAGCTTACCCAGCTTCTTTTCCTCTCACAGCCAACTTTCCCAGTCTAGCTGGATGCTGTCTCTCCCTCACACACACACACACAAACAAACACACACACACACACACACACACACACACACACCCAAACAGGTTGAATCTTTCTTACCTTCCACCCCCCCACCTAGATTCCCTCCCCAACCCTGCCTGTCCCATACAGGTACCACCCAGACAAGTGACATAGAGTTGGCCATGCGCACTCAGTCACATGACACCTCCCCCAGCCACACATGCCCTGCTACACATGCCCAGCCAGTCATTAGGGTAGATAACCAGTTGTTACAAAAATTTGGAGCCCACCCAGGGGTGAAATGCTACTGGTTCAGACCGGTTCAGGCAAACTGGTAGTAATCATCCCTGGTGCCGCCCCCCCCTGCTCATCCGGTTGCCTGCTCACCGCTTCCAGTTCACTGAGTGCTTCTGGCTCGCTTGGCACTTCTGGCCCACCCCACCCCTGCCCTATATAAGGAGGCTCGGCTGTGGCGGCGCTTCCCACCAGTGAAGAAGCGAAGCAAGAGGTGCAGAAGCTGCAGGTGGGCAGCAGGCAGCAGGGCCCCCACATGGGGAGAGGGCCAGGCCCAGCCACATCACCATGGAGTCCGCAGCACTTTCCCTTTGGCCTGGGCAGTGGTGCTTACCCAGGCAGGCCAGTGTAGCCTGCATTCAGCCCATGACCGGGGATGCGCCACTTCTGGGCCGGGCTGCCCACCCTCCCAGAGCACTTTCTTCCTTCTCCCGCAGCAGCCGCTGCTCAGACCAGTGTGTGTGTGTGTGTGTGTGTGTGTGTGTGTGTGTGTGAAAAAGAGAGAGACAGTGTGTGTGTGTCTGTGTCTCTGTGTGTGTGTGTGAGAGAGAGAGAGAGAGACAGAGAGAGACAGAGAGAAGAAAGAGAGAGAGAGAGAGAGAGACAGAAAGAGGAAGAGGAAGAAAGAAAGGAAGGAAGAGAGAGAGAGAGAAGAAAGAAAGAGTGATGTGAGTGATGTCATGTTGGCCATGCCTCACCTGGTCACATGACCGCCAAGCCAAGCCACGCCCACCAAGCCATGCCCACAAAACCGGTGGTGAAAATTTTTAGATTTCACCACTGAGCCCACCACTGATTCTTTGCATGTGTTTATGGTTTGATCTAATGGTATAAATTTGGCCCTGTTGAAAACAGAAAATTGGATTAATCCTCGGATTATTTTCTCTCTGTTATAGTGAATAGTTAAGGAGGTGAGAGCTTTGCCCTCTAAGATGGGGTAAGCATACCCCATTGGACATGTGAACCCTCAGCCCTATTTTCAAAGCATCTATATGACACCGCCAAAATTGGCTGCAAAATTATGTTTTCACCTTGTGATTTCTCAGAATTTTTATATAAATGTAAGGAGGAGAGGAGCACTGCTATTGCATTAGTATAATAGCATCAACTTTCTCCATTTGTATGCTATGTGCCTATCAACTATTATCTTTAGAAAATGTCACATTCACAGGGCAAGTATGGAAATGACTAGTCTTTTTAGAATCAGCAAACTGAAGTTAAAAGAAATATTGCAGTGTGGTGATCTTCTGCTCTGTTGACAGAATTTTTCTTCCCTTGATTTTCTGTTTCCTTTTCTCCACAAAATACATCCAACATATCAAGATTTTTGGGGAATGCAGGAAAAAGGTTCATTATTTAGGTTTTTCTCCCTGCATGCTTACAGTACTTCTACAGCCTTGAGTTCTCCCAAGTCCCTTGTATAGCGATAATGCCCTTTTGGCTGCTTAATAATTCCCAGCAGAAATGTACAAGTTAAAGAAAGAGTGAATTTTCTCAACAATTCGATGTAGTTCCCCCTTGTGAAATGCAGCATACAAAACACTGGAGACTGGTGACATAAATTTTCAATACAAAAAATTGCAGTAATCGGAAATAGAACTGCTTTTGTTTTGATGGAATACCACCCATATCAAAGAACCTGCTGGCTATGTTAGTAAATTATCATAGAATAAAAGTTTATCATTTCTGTTCCTTTGATGGCCATACCATTCATTTCATGAACTAAAACTTGAATTATAAGAGTGTAAACAAAGAGTGTTCTGTAAATAGTATTCTATAACTGCATTCCAAAGTGTTTCAGGTTAATGGCAACTTCTTGAATGAAAAAAGGGATTACGATCAGTGGTGGGTTTCAAATTTTTTTTTACTACCGGTTCTGTGGGTGTGGCTTGGAGGCCGTGGCATGGCTTGGTGAGTGTGACTAGGTGGGCATGGCAGGGGAAGGATACTGTAAAATCTCCATTCCCACCCCAATCCAGGGGAAGGTTGCTGCAAAATCCCCATTTCCTCCCAATCGGCTGGGACTTGGGAGGCAGAGAATAGATGCGGGCGGGGTCAGTCAGAGATGCTATTTACCGATTCTCCGAACTACTCAAAATTTCCATTACTGGTTCTCCAGAACTGGTCAGAACCTGCTGAAACCTACCTCTGATTATGATGCATAAAGCATTTCATCTTATTTTTCTTGTCTTTGTTTTTTCCTTGTATAGCTTGAGGAAGGGGGTGGGTATTTATGGAAAACACACACATACACCCACACCCACACACCACACAACCAGATGCACACAAATATCTGGTTTGGAATAAATTCATATTACAAAAGAGTGCTTAAAATATTTTCTGATATGAGCACTATACAACCAGTGTTTTTGTAGGGCAAAATTCCTATTTCCTAAGGAAATAGCCTTATGACTTGTCATTTTGTTTAACATGGCTATTTTCAAATAAGTAGAATAAAGGATCTGGAAGAGATTTAGCTGTAAGCCTTGTCACTCACCACATTTAGGTCTTTAATTTAGCATATCAGGTATACTATTGTATGAACATTTAATAGCTGATTGGTAATTATACATCGTATTCCCTTTAGCCTAGATCAATCTCTTGGGATTATATAGACAAATTGATTTGCTTTCTTCTTCATATGGACACAGTCATTACCTCTGTCTTGGATGGATGTCCTGGTAGTCTCCCAACTAAATATTAATCAAACCTAATTCTGCTTAGCTTTTCTGAGATCAGCTAAGAACAACTAGGTTCTGCCATCTGCTAAAAAAACAAACAAACCCTGCTTTAAATACTATAATTCCAGGAAATAAATATGCATTCATTTCTCAGTATCTGAGTGCACACATTTGGGCAATCTAATGCAAATATCCAAGGTACCAGATTTGAAAATAAATTTGTTTTACATATGGAATGCAAATTTGGTATAATTATTGCATATGCAATAATTATAACCTTTAACTGAGCCTTAAACTTTAAGTTACTAGAAATAGATGTAGTAAGTGCTATATAGATTAGCATCAGAGCATGAAAATTGATGTCCATCACCACTAAACTGAGAATCACAGCTCTTTCTGAGCTGTCTAAATAGCACTTGCTTTTGCTTGCATTCTCCAAATATTTTTGATATGAGGACTTCAATGCAGCTGCTAAATTCAACCCTTACAATTAATGGGTTTTTTTTTCCAGGCAGGTATGATACCCAAGTGAATGATAACCCAGAGATAAAAAAGAGATGCAAATTAGCATTGAAAGAACCATACAGTACTTGCCACAGACTGCTGTGACAGCAAGAACAGAGTTTGCAGATAAGAGCAGAGCATCTTAATAATATAAAACTTCCATTTTTCAGTTTGATTTTTCAGATAGATGCCTGATTTATTTACCTTTAACTTAAATTCTGAAATGGGGAGGGATAATACTTTAAGATCTCAAAATAATAACCACTAGGATCAATTCATCTTGTTATTAGGTTGAAAAGATTCTTGTGCAATCCTGGAAATACTCCAGTATTTTTCTCAAGTTTTTCTGGTACTTTTGAACATTAATTTGGATAAACCTGCTCTAGAGGAAGACTAATGCAATCCTGGCAGATGATGACAGAAGTTAGATTACAATCACCCTAAGCACAAAAGTGATGCAGGAAGAGAAATAAAAAGGAAAGCTACTCTATATAAATACAGAGCAAACCCAATTGCCTTCCAGCACTGAAAATGTTACTTAGCCAGGTAATGAAACATTTGCACGAAAACAACAAAGCTCAGAAAGCATCAATGACTCCACAAAGTACAATATGTAATAAGTGATATTGGGTTTCATCACTGTGTGTGAAATCTTTAGTGCTTCCTTTTGCAGGGAGGGAAATGTAGGAAGGCAAAAGCTATCTAATTCAATCTCAGCTGAAAGAGCCCAGTAATAGGAATAGAGAGTTCCCTGGCACTTATCACTGGTACAGCTAAAGTTAAACGTCTTTAGGGAGAAAAAGAATTATGTAACTTGAACTCCTCTAACTAGCTATTCTGAAGTTTGCCAATGTATCTTTTCTAACCATCCAGAGATGGTTAGAAATGCAAACTGAAAACCTCTCTTCTGAGACCAATTAATGCCAAATAACAAAAACATTACCAAGTCTTCTTGATCAACAATATTCTCCCCCTCCCACTTTTATTGGAATAATAAACAACAATACTTATTTTTTATTTATTTATATTAAATTTATAGACCGCCCTTCTCCCTGAGGACTCAGGGCGGTGTACAGCTGGAATTAAAAAACACATAATATAAACAATAAGAACAATTAAAAATAGAATAATAAATTTCGGCTCAAATTAAAAATACCAATCCCCATAAAATTTAAAATTTAAAATACTGCTTAAGCCAGCCCTTCCACAACCCAAAGTTCTGCTTATACTTTTTACTGCTGTCATGTAAGAAGACTTATTAAAGGCTATAATGTAGATATGCAGCAGCAGCATTTTTTTATCTTAGTCAATAATCCTTTTCTAGATAGGTGCTTATTAATGAAAACTGTATAATTTGCTTAATTGTAAGCTTTAAATTTTATATAAAGGGTTTGTGTGTGAAATTCGGGACTTTAGAAGTTCTGATTCCCATGCCTCCTTTACTGCATACATTTGTGAATGACTGATGCATATTTGACCTGCCCATTAATATAGACTATGCCAGCACTTTGGACTGGCCAATCACAGATAATGCAGATGCAGCCTGAGGTGTCAAGTTTCCTGTGCATGCGAATGCAGTATATAAAACCAGAAGTACTGCAGATAGTTGGGCTTGCTCTACTTTTGATATCTTTCTCTTTAATTAAATTGTAATCCATCTGGGGAAAAATTCTTCTTGTAACTAGAGGAAAACACATATCTGCCCCATTTAAGTTTTTAGATCTGCTGTTTGAGTAGGTGAATATGTATTTTGTTTTTAAAAACATGGCTCAGAGCATATCATGAGCAGTTAAATTGTGTAATAATTAATACTCGGAGGCAGAACAGAGCGTTAACGCTTGTACTACTTACTCAAATGAGAAGGTCACTTATGGATTTAGAATTGTCTTTGTTTTATTTCAAAGCGTCTTTAATGGAAATGTCTGTTTCAATTGTAATTCTAAGATGAGATCCATCTAATCTTTTGTTCTGGCATTTTGTTCTTTTTCCTCCTTTCTGTAGAAACATGTAAAGAAAGCTGCTGTGGCTAGAGTCGCACACAGGGAGTTTTGAGATATATGCTCCCTTTCTCCCTTGCTCTTCTCCACAGGATGGAACAGAGAAAGCTCTGGCCTCGGACATGGGACTCCGATGGCTGGTCAGTGGCCCTGGTGTTTCTTTTCTTAGTCTTTTCACAGAACATTAACAGCACTCCTATCTATAATACGTTTCATCCTGAGAACCGTGACTGGACTTTCAATCATTTGACAGTCCATCAGACGACTGGGGCAGTCTATGTGGGAGCCATCAATCGGGTTTACAAGCTGTCTGGAAACTTGACTGTCTTGGTAGATCACAAGACAGGTCCTGAGGAAGACAACAAGTCTTGCTACCCACCACTTATTGTGCAACCCTGTACGGAGATTCTGACTCTGACGAACAATGTTAACAAGCTCCTAATCATTGATTACTCAGAAAATAGGCTGCTGGCCTGTGGGAGTCTTTATCAAGGCGTCTGTAAATTGCTGCGCCTGGATGACCTCTTCATCTTAGTAGAGCCATCTCACAAGAAAGAACACTATCTTTCCAGCGTCAACAAGACTGGCACTATGTATGGAGTTATAGTTCGTTCTGAGGGAGAAGACGGGAAGCTGTTCATTGGCACAGCAGTGGATGGTAAACAGGATTACTTTCCCACCCTTTCTAGCCGAAAGCTGCCTCGTGACCCAGAATCCTCAGCTATGTTGGATTATGAGCTCCACAGTGATTTTGTTTCATCGCTAATCAAAATCCCTTCAGATACATTGGCCTTAGTCTCTCACTTTGATATCTTCTATATCTATGGATTTGCCAGTGGAAATTTTGTTTATTTTCTGACTGTCCAGCCAGAAACACCTGAAGGCGTGTCTATCAATTCAGCTACTGACCTTTTCTACACATCTCGGATTGTGCGTCTCTGCAAGGATGACCCTAAATTCCACTCCTATGTTTCTCTGCCCTTTGGTTGTGTCAAAGGTGATGTGGAATACCGTCTACTACAGGCAGCTTACCTTTCTAAGCCAGGGGAGGTACTTGCCAGATCCCTGAACATCACTGCCGAGGATGATGTCCTTTTTGCCATTTTTTCCAAGGGACAAAAACAGTATCACCATCCTCCTGATGACTCTGCTCTTTGCATCTTTCCCATCCGTGCAATCAATGCCCAAATTAAGGAACGGCTACAATCTTGCTACCAGGGGGAAGGCAACTTGGAACTCAACTGGCTACTAGGAAAAGATGTCCAATGTACCAAGGCGGTAAGAATGATTACTGTATTTTAAATAGGGTTACTTAAGGAAGGTATGGAGCATATTAGCAGTAGCGCTGTTAGAAATTGTGGGATTTAAGTATTTGCTTCCTGGCAAGAAGTTTGAAGAGGTTCTGAAAGAGAAACCAGATTTAAGTGTTAGCTCAGTTTTTAAGTTATCTCAGGATAATGGTTTTTTTGACATATTTTCTGGCAGGAATTAAAAAGACTGCTGCTGAAGTTTCAACTTGATCTACCCATTGTGTAGAATAGGTATGAATGGAAATGATCAAACTTTTTCCCACTTGTAGGAGTCGTGATTACACGTGATTTTTTTTCTGCATGAAATTGTAATTCATTCATGTATTATAATAATAGAAAAGTGAAGTTTGTATTGGCTAAAAGTCATTTTGTTACTAAAACAATGGGATAAAAGGAAGAAATAATTGGTTTGGAGGCCTTACATTATTTTAATATGTATAAATA
Organism: Ptyas mucosa; assembly: GCA_012654045.1. Classification (NCBI taxonomy): domain Eukaryota; kingdom Metazoa; phylum Chordata; class Lepidosauria; order Squamata; family Colubridae; genus Ptyas; species Ptyas mucosa. The sequence goes on from WNWU01000004.1 coordinate 5,823,894, forward strand.
ATTATAACATTTATTCAATAATACTTATTGAATATTTTATTCTATATATTTATTCTTTATATATTTAATTATAATACATTTAACTCTCTATACACAGAAACTCAAGGTATCTGTGAACAAACATCACTGACAATTTTAATGACATTTTATATTCTTTGTCTTGATTAATACAGCTGCCCCAGGATGATAAATGCAAGAGTTATGTGTCCACCACCGTCTTTATCAAAATAAAAACAAATTGATTTCTATATCAGAGCATATAAAGAAAATGAAGTGGCTCTTAGAGACATTGCTTTTAATGTTTTACATGCATGTAGCCTAACTGCACAAGTACCGTAATCAATACTGTTAACACAAAGCTCCTTTGCTTATATTCTGCTTTTGTACCCCTCAAGTATTTGGTTAATGGAGAATAGGATGCCTCACCATACAGATTCTGATTAGATAAGGAGACTTTTTTTACTGGTTGCTTAGGATACCTTCTCCAATCTATTGCCCTACAAAATATTAAACTGCATTTCCTATTACTGGAAGTAAGTGTAATATATTCCTGTATACTTCAAATGTAGTAAGATAAAATTTGTTTACAACATTTTTCTGGAGTAAAATGATGCAGACCATCCTGGCTGCTATCCCTCAGATTGCCATGTCCTTAACTAGTTCCTTCCTAGAGAAGGTGTCAGAAAGAATGGGATGTTAATGCTTCCCATTAAAGCAGACATGTATGGGATCAAATTGGCTGTTTCTAGGAAAAGACAAAATTCTCACAAGAAGAAAATCATAGTTTGTTTTCTTCAGCGTGCAGGGATCTGGCCTACTTTTAACATAGCAATAGCACTTAGACTTATATATCACTTCACAGTGCTTTTACAGCCCTCTCTAACTGGTTTACAGAGTCAGCGTTATTGCCCTCAACAATCTGGATCCTCATTTTACCCACCTCGGAAGGATGGAAGGCTGAGTCAATCTTGTTAGTAACATGTTACTAACCATCAATTTATATTTTGAGGAGAATGATTGAGAAGAAATAGGAAATATATTAATTATATTGCTTTATTGCTTATACTGGTTTGCAGTGTATAATTATATTTATTTACCAGCACTGCACTTAATTATAATTATACTTAAGATAAAAACTAGTGAGATTCAGAGAATGCTTATGCTGAACTGAGAATTAATTTCTTCACAACATTACGGAAAGGCCAAAGAGATATTTCACCAAATGACTTGCACAGGCTTATTACTTATGCAATTTTTAGAATGCCAGCATTCATTCCTAATGCAGATTTTATGAAAACTTTCAGCCAGTTCCAATAGATGACAACTTTTGTGGACTGGACATTAATCAGCCGCTGGGAGGCTCCATGCCAGTAGAAGGAGTGACCCTGTATACATCCAGTCGTGATCGGATGACTTCTGTTACATCATATGTTTACAATGGCTACAGTGTGGTGTTTGTGGGTACCAAGAGTGGCAAGTTAAAGAAGGTAAGACAACTATTTACTTTAGACGTTTCATTTCTCTATGGGTATTGATGGTTAAAGGTTTTACAAAATTTTATTTTTGCATATTTTCAACCAATATTCAGTTCATCTTTTTATGTATTAGATTTCTATCCTGCCTTTATTTTTGCTTAACTCAAGATGGCAATGGCATGCATACCAAGTGCTCTTGTTTCTTATATCTCACACAATTATATTGTAAGGTGAATTGGGCTAAGAGAGACTTACTGGCTCAAAGTCACCCAGGTGGCTTCCCCGCCTAAGGAAATATATATTGCTTTAGAGCAGCCTTTTTCAACTTTTTATTCTGGAAGAACCTTTAAAATGATTTTTGGGCTCAGAAATCCCAAAATAAATTGCAAAAACTTCACAAAATATTTTACTTGTAACCTGTTCAACCCATATTTGCAATATTTATGTTTACAACAAGTGGCAAACCAGTAACTAAGTTGCAGCATAAAAATTCCCACTACTATGAATGTTAGCATTGTAAGACACATAAATTCATTTTTTTCCATTCACAATCTCTCATGAAATTCCTACTAAATTCCAGTTAAGAAAGGCTGCTCTAGGAAAAAGAGAACTGAGAATTTTATTTGATATTGTTTATTGGTTTGAAAAATGTTCTCGAAAAACTGAGAACTGAGAACATGTTTTGAGCATTTGGTCATGCAATGGGTTTCTATCCTTATTTTAATTTTGAATTATCTGAGGAATGTTTGATTCTCAAATACCTCTTTTCTTATACAATCATATATCTAGTCAAACCTAATTTCTCTGACTACTTTTGCTTCCCCAAATCATAAAGATCCATGGATTATTTTATGATTAGGAAGCAAGTGCAGCCAAGGAATATGAAGAATGTTGGAGAGTTATATAAATTTAAAGCAGCAAAAAACAGACATCAGAAGCCTATAGTATATAAGAATTAAATATTCAAATTCTTGTGGTTTTGGTTTTTTAAAAAATCAAAATAATCCTGGGTTAATCTGAGTTAATATTTCTGCTTCATTTGCTTTATTGTTATATTTTTAAAAGACAAATTTATTTTAATATACTTTTCAAACATGATCTAAGTTTGATTCTCTTTCTGCTCTGGGGCACACAATTTTTCAGGGCTACCCCAATTATTTGCACTTGTTCTTTTGAAAACGTGCTGTTAAAACATCACCGTTACTACTACTACAATCATGTCAAGAGTGCCTAAGGATTTCTGAGTTGAATGGGGGTTTTACACTAAAGATTCTATGAAACTGGAGAAACATGCAGATTTTCAGTATTAAAATCACATTTGAATACTTTTATTTTATTATCTAAAAGATATGCTATCTTTAGGGCTCGTTTCTTTATGCTTGGTCACATACTTTTGTACAGTATGGATAGAGTAATTAATTTCTTCTGACTTATCATCTGTAAATGTCTTTTAAAATTTGGAAACATGCATTCTTGATTTCACTTTTCTTTTTAGCAGTGGAAATCCTGATGTTGACAGCAATCTCCTTACAATATTTAAGAGGAATATATGAGTTAATATTGGTAACGGTAATATTTTTAAAATGTGTAGTCTAATTCAGGCATTGCTATTTTACACTCTAATCTTGCTGTTCACCATTCTGCACTTTCTGTGGACTTTATCCTATGACTAACTGACCCATTAGATAAAATTCCTTACAGCCTTTGTTGTAAAAGCAAACTACTTGCCCAAGGGGCATTTTTCATTCCTTTGCTTTTAAACAAAGGCTTCTTTTTTTCCTGAAACTTAGGAAGTGAAGAGGTAATTCATTGTGGCTTTTTCTTCACACTATTTATGGTAAAGCAGTAAAGCTCTGTGGTAAATTAGATGTTCACATAAATTTAAACTTTCCATTCCAACAGCTTTAGAAATTGGTAATTTCAATCAGTTATGGACATAACCTCATTGCTGAGTGATATCATTTCCCATTTGGCTGTTGAGAATGAATCCTGATACACCATCATAAGTCGTAATAATATTCTCTTAGGAGTAGAGGAAGGAATAAGACAGTGATTTTCAGCTTTGTTTGCCTCCTAATGCAGGTTCCATGCATCTAAAAATCTGCTCTGGAGTGTTGGATAAGGTTTTAAAAGATAAATTATTATGCAGCAGCAAAGAAACAGAAAACTCTAAACTCTTTGCTTTTATCTAGAGGTCATATGTTTTTCCAGCCCAAATATAGTAGTGCAGGAACTGCAGCAGTGGTGGGTTTCAGCAGGTTCTGACCAGTTCTGGAGAACTGGTAGTGGAAATTTTGAGTATTTCAGAGAACTGGTAGTAAATATTCTCACTGGCCCCACCCCCATCTATTTGCTGCCTCCCAAGTCCCAGCTGATCAGGAGGAAATGGGGATTTTGCAGTATCCTTCCCCTGGAGTGGTGGAAATGGATATTTTACAGTATCTTTCCCCTGCCATGCCCACCAAGCCACACCCACCAAGCTGTGCCATGCCTACCAAGCCACACCCACAGAACCGGTAGTAAAAAAAATTGAAACCCACCACTGAGCTGCAGAACATATAAAGTGAAAGGAGAAGTTACAGAAGGAAGTATGATCAAATGTAATGAATGAACTAATGAATGCAATGTAATTTGTTACATTAACTAACATAATGAATCTTAGTTAAGGAATTAGGCATGTTATGGCTGAATTCACAGGGCATCCTAGGTCATCATTTGTTTGGCTGTGATTTGTTTCGCCATGATTTCTTAAATAAGCAATAATTGGCTGAGCTGAAACATTATGTTAAAGCAAAAGCTCTGATTTCCAAACCACAAATTTACATTTATATGACATGTTAGAGCAAAATTGAGAAAACCTCATTATGGTTGTGTGGTATTAATTCTGCCAACAGGTTCGCTTTCCAGTTATAACTAATTCACATGATGACACAAGCATGTTTTAGGAAAGCAGGTCTGCTCATTTTTCACCACCATAAAGTCAAGTGAGACTAAAAGTTCATGAGTTGGTGCACGAGATGAATCCCACATTGCACAATTAAAATCTGAGTGTGCTTTAAAAAAAATATAGGGCAGTACAACCCCTTGCAATTATTCACAAGCAAGACCCATGTGTTCCTTAGAACATAATCCCACACAATTGTTAATATATATTTGCACAGAATTTTTCTTAATGTGTTCAATTAGTCTATATTTTTGTAGACCCATTTCCTGAAAATAGTTGCACTGAATATGCAGGCAATTGAGCTCTTGACCTTCATCTTAATTTTAAGACTACAGATGGTTTGTGACTCCATAATTGTTGGATTACCAGTAACATCCTTAATATTGACCACAACTGCTAGTAGTACTGTATACGGTTCTTTACTTCTTTGCCTCTGTACTCTGTTTGAAACAACATTTCTCAAAGGTATACCAATTGAATAGTGTGTGGCATCAGTGTATATGTGGCTGTGCTTAGGCTACTGCAGTTTTAGCTGGAAAGTCTTTACTTTAAAATGCACTTAAAGAGAGTAGCTTGTATGTGAATTTTGGTAATTTAATGTTCCAAGGGAAATTGTGTTCTATTAATTATGTAGGATTACTAAAGGACTGCTCATTTTGGGATGGTTTAATCCCTGATGGCATTTTTATAGAGGCAACTTTTTAACCAAATGCATTTTTGATGCCAAGTCTATTTATAGGAATTAGGCTGCTGTGCTGTCATTACAGAGTCACATAGGGTCATCACATTTGGGTTAAAAAACTTCAACTCTCCAAATTCCTCTTGCCAGTTAAAGTCCACTCATCTTAAAGTTGCTGACACTGAGAAACACTGTTCTAGAGTAATATATAAAAAGATGAAATGTGTATCAATGTTAATGCCTGTTACATTCAAGAAGTCAGGAAATGTTTGTTGGAAATTAGAACAAATTCTAACATTCTAAAAAAAATCTAAACAAAATTCTAAATTCTAAAAACCCTAAACAAAAAAGAATATATTAGCATAGGTGTTAATCAGAATTATTAGGAGTGGAGTGGGATGCTTTTCACAGCAATCTTGCTTAAAATCATGTTTTTCAAAGCAGGAATTAAGCAACTTATTGTCAGGAGGGCAGGGCAGGGGGACCTGGCTGTCACTAACCCAGTGACCCTGATTGAAATTGCTGACTTTCTCATCACTACATTTTAGTTGTGGAAAGAAACTCTGAGTTTTGAGGGAAATTGCCAGATATAGTACAAACATGCCATTCAAGTAAGGGTGAATTTATTTTAAAATGAAGATATTGAGTTGTGCCAATGATTTCTCCTTGTAAAAGAACCGCAGTACTTTAGAGTTTTAAGAACTTGCCAGTCTTAAAACGTTATGGCGTAAAAAGTGATGTGTAAAATATAAACACAGTTTAAAGAATTATTACTTGATGATCAGTCTGAGCCAATAAGAGTTCAGAACTGGCAATCTTGATTGCCAGAATAATCCATTAGTTGTGGTCTTCTGCTGAATGGGTTTTTTTTCTCTTTTTTTGCCCTAAGGGGATTTTCTTGCTGGAAAGGATTTGGGAAGCTGATTCTGACCATATCATTTTCTAAACATATCTCTGTGCCTTCGGAGGATTCATCACTGAGAACATTGCATTCCTATGGCAATATGCTACTTCCTCTTAATCGATTAGTCAGTTTCTGTGAAATCCTCATTACTAATCTATTTATTTTTTTCTCTATTAGCTTCTATGTTGCAAAACATCTAACTGTGGTTGAAGAAACAGCAGAGCTTCCCTTGTGTAGGCTATATCATATCCTGATAAATGGTGTATCTAATTTGCCTAAATTTAACCTCAAAACATTCTATCTTAAAGCTAAACAGAACATTATGATATTCTGCTCTAGTTGTAGTAAAGCAATATATAAATGTCCTGGTAACAATACCCTCAATATTGGAAGAAAATCAACATTGATAACAATTCATTATCAATACCAATAGCTCTTTAGATACCCTTGGGATTTGCTGTGTTTTGGCTGATTGCACATGAGGAAAGTAGGAATGAAGATGAAAGTTTAATTCTGAAACCTACAAATGAATACAGTTACCAGTGCCGGAAATTCCTTTATCCAACTTACATTGTTTCATTCTAAAAAAAAAGTAGACCTTTTTTTGTTCTTGTTGGTGTTTCCATTGAAACTTTTGTGGAGTTGCCACATCTCATAAATAGAGATTTACAGAGGGATTGGAAAAGGGTCCTCCTCCATTTCTTACCATTCCACATTTTCCCATAATGTCTTCTTTGTTTTATTCTCCACCCCACCCCCCAGTGGTGGGTTGCTTCCGGTTTGGACTGGTTTGCAAGAACCAGTAGTAAAAATGGCAGGAGGCTCTGCCCACTGCCCCGGATGTCGTCATAGGCAATCTGTGCATGCGCAGAAGCTTGGTGCGTACGTGAGCAAAGCGAGCACATGTGCGTGATCCCATTGCAAACTGGTAGTAAACGTAAGTCAAACCTACCCCTGCCCCCCCTTTAACAAAAGCAGCTTAGAATCCTGAATCTCTGGTGAATATAATGGATCACTTTTGTGGATAATTCCTTTTTTGTGTCCCCCCCCCTCCAATATTTTATGGAAAAGTTTAGGGTTAGGGTTTTACCTGTAAAAATAATCTAGGATGGTTTCATTTGGGATAAAATCAAACTGACAATATTTAACTTCCAGGCTTTGGTGAGCATAGTTTTCCAGTAGGAAAGCACAGCTTAAGATGAAAGAACAAACAAAGGAGACTGAAAACTCAACACTTGTTTATGAAACTAGCATTTGGTTATTGTGATTCAAGCCTGATTCTTTGGGAGATGTGGAAAAACTTTAGTTCTGCCACCAACTGCAAGGAGGCGTGCAATTGCATGCATATGAGAGAGTTGTGGGGTGATATTTAGTGCTGTGTTCTCTGTGGCTATGAAACCCCTCCCCACCTTTTCTCCACCAACGTGCCAGTCACAGCTATAACTGACTTCTGGAAAAAGGGGATTCTGTCTGCTCTAAAAAAGCCAGAGCTTAATGCTGCTTCCCCCATAATGAGATTGGCGAGTTTCCCAGATTCCTGCTAGTGAGCTTGCTGTTTGTTTTGTTATTTTATGAGCCCCAGTGGGTCGAATGAGATGGGCTTTTGGAACCTGGGCAAGGCCAGTGCTGGCAGTTTATTTACAGTTTACAACCCACCTATTTGTGACAAGTTTAGGGACTGTTGGATCCTTCAGGGATTAGGCCAAACTTTATCCATGTCAAATCACAGAATACTTGGCTCTCCTAAAGTAAGGAATAAGCTGGGCTGGATAGATCTAAATTCTGGCAAGGGACTAGAAGTTTTGTTCAACTGTTTGAAACTGGGTATTATGATGCTATCTGGGTAATTCAGCATAATATTTTCTCATAATCCTTTCCCATTATTTCTGTAGTCTCTCTACTACCAGTAATTGTAGTTGTCTTGGCATGCTTCCATATGCACATTTTTACAGAAGGCAATTTCAATCATGTTTTACACATGGCTTAAATATGCAAAGGTAGCCAACTCATAATTTCAGAAATGATGATAGGCACTTATTTAAGTCCCAGGGGAATTTCAGTGAGATTAAACCACTTTAACTTCCTTAGAAAATGAGTTTTTAAAACATAAAAGCCCTTAGCAAGCTAAGAGATTTGCACCAGCATTTAAACAGGTGGAATATTAGTAGATATTTGAAAAAAACTGCCATGGAAATTTTTTCATACTCTTTGGGAGAGAAAACCTTGCTGATGTCAAATTAGAGAAAACTCTCTAAAGAAGACATGCTAAGCAATTGTTAGCAATTGTAAGGGCAAAATATTCTAGATGCCATGATAAATTATATGGTTTTTGATGGCTGATGATTCTTATTTTTTATGTATTTTTCCCACATCTTACACTGACATCTATTCTATTAATTTCAGAAAATGATCCTATGATTTTAACATTGGAAGTTGTCTTTAGATACTTTCTAGAGATCCACTGTGAATGCGCAGAATTTCCCTATATTTCTTTCACTTGTTTGTTCTATCAAACCTATCAATGTTTTTATCTGTTTCTGAAGCCCTAGCAGTCTTTTTAGAACAGAAGTCAATATACTAATTAATGCACAGAGTAGATGCTATGGTTGCTGGGCCTTTTCTATGGAGCTTTCTAGAATAGTTAGAAAAATGGTAGATCAAGAGAATCTGCCAATCAGTCTCACATACAGAGGGAAGGGAGAAGACTGTGTATGTTCCTATTTGCTTGCATATGGCCCCTGGCTAGGGTTACCAGAAGTCCAGCAAAAGGAGGAGATATCCTACTTTTTATCTGTATCTCCTCTCTCGGGTTAACCAAAACCAAAACATCACATGATGTCTGATTTTTAGTGTGTTTTTGTACTTTCTTGGACAGTTTTCACAACACTAGTGTATCAAATATTTGTATATTCTGACCTTGTAAATTGTCTTTCTCTCATCTGTCACTAGACTCATTAACCTAGATTTATGTTATTTAATTAATTTCCTGATTCCAACAATTGGCTTCAATCCAGTCTTTTCAAATCTATGGTCACTGACTCTGTGGAACACATCCTAACTTTCTGTGGTGAAATTTTTGAAAGCATGTATGTTATCACTAGTATATGTCCTGGAAATTAAAGATTTGTTAGAAAAATATTGTGATTGAAAAATCAATCTTTCTGATGCTGGGAAAAAATAATTTCATATACACATAGTCCTAAGTACATTTCTTTGCATACTTTGCTGTAATTTTTGTTGTGGATGGCAAGAAAATTAAAGTCAATGTGTCCTTCTTTTCCTCAATTTTTCCTCATATCTAATTGAGCATGTCCTTCTTTGTCTGCTTAGTACTTGTTTCCCACCCTGACCCATCACTCAGCAATGCCTTCAAGTCTCAAAGACAGTATAGCTTCCATTTACTTATCTTGTAAATGAACAATTCTGTAGGGAAGGAAAAATCCCCTTCATTCCATGGCTGTCTACACAACTGATTTGAAAATCAGTTTTGAAAATTGTTAAATTTTTCATTCTTATGAAATTCTGTCATTCACAAGATCCATTTTTGGGTGGAATTCTTGTGAATATAATAATTTTGCTGCTATGGATGCCTGTATTACACAAAAAACTGAACCAACTTCAGGTTATTTCATAGAGGCACTTATGTATCTTTGAAAAATATACAGTTATTAGTTTGCCATTACCTCCTTCTAGAATTTTCTTTAGATTTCCTATAGCTCTGATATTTCCCTGTATACTCTGAATCAAATACTAATCACTGCTCCAACCCTCCTCTCAGTCACGCACAAAGATACACAAAATGCTACTGCTTAAAGTCCTGAGAATTCTATGAAACGAATAAAATACTACATACAAACATATGCACACAACTTTCCTTGCAAGCTTAAAAAGCCCCTTCACCCTTATAGTAAAGATTTATTGTCAGTTTCACCTGTTAGTGACAGCATTTGCCAAACCGCAGCAAAATTAGAGGTTTGTTTCCACATAACCCCCAGAGCCATAAAGCATTCTGCAAAGAAACAGAAAGAAAAGGCTTTTTAGGAGGGCAGGGGGATAACCATTAATATTCAGAGATTATTTCAGCAATATAGTATTATTTAAGGCAGATAAGGAGTTCTTGGGAAGAAATGCAGTTCTTCTCAAAAGATGCTAACAAATTGTAAACAATAATATGACAGGGGAGGGAAATTGTTAAATATGTTGGAAGAAAGCCTGAATAAAATTGTATTTAATTTTTGTCTTGGCCTTTTCAAGAATAAAGAACAAACAAAATCATGTCAAATCTGAACTCCAGTGAATTCAGTGAATACCCATGGCAAGTTGCTTATCTAGCCATCTCTCTCCCTCCCTCCCTCCCACCCTCTCTCACTCTCTGTCTCTCTCTCTCTCCCTCCCTCCCTCCCCCCTTCTCTCTCTCTCCCTCTTTCCCTCTCTCTCCCCTAAATAAATCAAATTTGCTGGGTATATTTTAGAGATAAAATGTGTCTCTGTATGGAAAACACTCTCTTGATTTTGCTTTGGTGAAAGTACCAAATGTCTGAGCTGAGTGTATCACTCTAGTAAAGGTCAACTATAAAAGCTGGGGGAGTTGACTTTTTTATTTTCCCAAGTGTGAGTCATGGGAACAAATATTTAAAGCACTGGTCTCATTCTGAGCCTAACTAATTTAAGCCTGCTGTCTCTGGTTTTAAAATATGTTCTTAGCTTTACTGCTTTCTAATGATATCCTCTTGTTAGATATACCATTGCCCAAAGTGCATTGTGATTGCTTTATTAAAATAAAAAATTGTGTGATTAGAATACAACATGTAGATCATTTGGGAATGGGAAACACATTGTTCTAGTCATGGTTAAAATTAATAAAAGGAAACCTGAATTTAATACCGATATACTAGTTGATACTTATTTGAGAAAAACAATAACTGCAGTTGCACAAATAGACATGGGGTAATACCAATCTTCTCTTTGCCAACTTTAGAAAAAATTACACGAAAAAAGTATTATGAGTATTATTGACTAGTGCTAGTTTTGTCTGATTGTATTTAACTTTCTATCAGGTTAAATGTAGATTTCACACTTTTTCCTTCTAGTCATCACCTCACCAAGTCCCACATGCTTTGCATTCCTTATGTTGGGGTCATGTCCCCTGTTGTGTTAAAGCAGGAGAAATGGAATGACTAGGGTAGATTGGGTAGCTCATGGGTGAATAATCAATCTTGTCTTTCATACCAAGATGTAGTGTGTCTTCTTAAAGCTAATAAATCAGTGAAGTACCCTTCATCCAGCTCCTCAGTGGAGGACAGTGTTTGTGCGATTGAGAATAAATGAAGGCCAGAGTGCTATCAGGCATAGAGAAGTGTATATATAAATTTGCCATCCTCCTGTTTATACCTGCTGTCAGAAGAAGAATGAGATTGCTTGGATAACTTCAGCTGCATATATCAAAAACAGTTGGGGGGGGTGGTGGTCAGAGAAACACCAAGAAAACAAAGGGTAGGGTTGCCAGTATCTTCTGCAGGGCACAAGGGCAGTCACACATTCCCAATTACTCTCCTTAGACTGATATTCAGTCTAACACTGCCTCTGCTATTGCAGACAATATATAGCCAGCAATTGATTCAAGTTAGTATTCTTACAGTTGTATTTAGAACCAAATATTATGAGAGATCAGAGACAACCTCATGTACATTAAATAGCAGAAAGGAATCAGGATGTGGATAATTATTGCAAGACTATTTCCATCCAGGAGAAGCAACAATTAAGTAATAGGTATTTCAAATTACAATGATAAATCCTTTGGATCCAAAACTTCATGCAGACTTTGAGCTTGATTCTTTGTAAGGACTGCAACCTTATTCAGAGTCTTATTTTTGACAATCATTCCTTGGTGTCCATGGAGGACAATCCAATCAAGAAGTTGAAATCCATATCTGGGAATGGATTGCCTCTCTGTTGTTAGCCAACTATAGCTCCAGACACAAAAACAAATAATAACGATCATTAAACTTATCATTTATATTTAATGACTCATTTATATGTCCTTTCCATATAGATTATTTAACTACTCTTTATTGCTGCATATTGTTATCCTTTGTATTTGCCAGTATCTCAATCCATATATAGTGCAATCTTCAACATCAATAATTTTCTGCTTCTTCCAAAGTACCCGTAACTCTAGTTACAGCTACATTTCTCCCTTCCCTCTCCTCAAATTTCATTAAATTAAACACCTGCAGTTAAGAGTAATTTATGCAAAACTGAGTAATCTGCTGACTTCGTTTTTAATAAATGAGGATTTAGTTCCTGGACACAAAGTGTAGAATCCAGTGAAATCCTTTTCAATCATATTTCTTTGAAATCCATTCAACCAGTCAATTTTCTGGACTTTAATAAATATTTTGTTTAACTGAGAAATTACCACATTGCTTGGGCATTTGCACCATGAAATATGCATTTGTATGCCATTAAATAAACAATGATAGAATACTTGGAAGTTGGCCAGTTTGCCAAGAGAGTTTTATAGAACAATGTTTTATGTCAGAGTCAGACTGAAAAATGAATCTCTACTATGAGAAACCCAAACAATTTGGAAGAGATATATTATCCTTGGGTTGTTTTTTTTTTTCCTGTAAATGCCCTGGTCTGGTGCTCTACTTGTAGTTTATAACTTTTATATTGTATTGGAATCTCACACCATACAGTACTGTTGGTGGGCATTACTCCCACATAAGTATGTTGGTTGTCTTTATTCATAATGGAAGATTATAAGTACTGAATACTTTTCCTTAACAGTCTCTGCAAAGCCTGATAGCTTATTAGTCTAGAGACACAGGGTAGAATGAAAAAATGAGATTGTGGTCTCTTTCATGTAAAGGCTCTGCACCAATTTGAAAATGGATCCAGATTTCTGTGTTCCTGTCATGTCAACTGTTTGAAAGCTAAGCCAATTTATTTTTGACTCAACTGTAATGTATTTGAAAATACAGTCAGACTACTGAAGGCTTATAGCCTTCTGGAGCTTATGGACAGTCTATTTCCTAATTTACAGAAATCTTTATTTTATCCTACCTTGAATTTTTTGATCACACAGCTGTACTTTTAAGGAGAAAAAGGCTTTAATAGCTACAATATTCTACCCCCTGCTGTCTTCCTGCATTCTTGGAAGAAAGTGGTAGTGATATCTATCTATTGAGTGGAAATGCATACTACATGAATTAAGAACCAGAAGAGGGATAAGCAATATTTTTATGTACCTTTTGTGTGGGGTGGAAAAGAAAAGGTTTTTGCTACTTCAGGACCTTAGAGAAGAATAGTCACCAAATAAAATTCTTTGCCCATTTTCCAACATTTTGAAGTTACACAAAGGGAAAGCAATTCTTCATAGTAGTCAACTCTTTTAAAGAGATTGGGGAGTGGAAACTGAAACTGTAGCAGGGTGGAAATGTCCAGCAATGATATAGATTTGAAAAAAAAAAGATATTAGGCATAGGAATCATTGTTTAGAAAGTCAAGCTTTCTTCCTGTGGGGTAAAGAAGCTTTTTATGGAACGGAACAGAATGGAACAGAACATAACAGACTAGAATTCTTTATTGGCCAAGTGTGATTGGATGCACAAGGAATTTGTCTCTGGTGCATAAGCTCTCAGTGTACATACAAACAACAAAGTGATAAGTCATAGATCATAAATCATAAGATACAATCATAAATCACAAGATGAAACAGCAAGTTGTAAATCATAACATACCAATAGGAGAAGGTAGTAAGAAAGATGAGAGGTGAGAAAGATGAGCAGACAAGAAGAATGAGAAGATGACAAGGATAATAGCAATACAGCCTACTACATGGACAAATACCTTTAGGCAGAAGGCAGGGGTGTAGGAGTTAAGTATTTAGCAGAGTGATGGCATGGTGGAATAAACTATCTTTGTGTCCACTTATTTTGGCATCCAATGCCCTATAGTGGTGTCTTGAGGGGAGAAGTTGAAACAGTTTATGCTGAGGATGTAAGGGTTCTGTAGATATTTTCTCAGCCCCCTTTCTGGTCTGTGCAGTATACAGGTCCTCAATGGAAGTCAGGCTGGTTCAAGTTATTTTTTATTTATTTTTTTTGCAGTCCTAGCTATCCATTGAAGTCTGTACCTGGCCTGTTTGGTTGCTGTGCCAAACCAGACAGCTACAGAGGTACAAATGACAGAGGCAATAATTCCTCTATAGAACTGTATCAACAGATTCTTGGGCAATCTGAGCTTTCTGAGTTGATTCAGGAAGAACATCTTTGTCATGCCTTTTTAATGATGATTCTAATGTTAGGTGTCCATTTCAAGTCCTGGGAGATTATAGAACCCAGAAACCTGAAGGTCTCTATTGTTCTAAGGAATCATAGAATAGCAGGACTGCTCCTAAAATCTTATGATTATTTTTCTTTGTCTTTCATTATTAGTTTTTGAATTGATTCTTCCATACATGCAGCTATTAAAATGTGATTGAATTGAGACATATTTATTTTAGAACTCTAAGTCTGTAGGCAGTTAGCTTTATGTAACTATTGTATAATAAAAGCTTAAAACATGAAAGTCTGAAATGCTCAGAAATTGTATTCTTGATAATCAGAATGGTAGGCAGGAAATCCGAAATGTCAGTTGTGTTACACTTGGAGCAGTCTGTAAGGGCACTTTACAACCATTGGGTCAAAAGCATAAAATTACTTTGTAAGTATTATTTACAATTATATCTGTAATTATTCAACATGAATATGAGTGAGCATTAGACTCATATTTGCAGTTACTGTGTTAAATGTTGATGCTCCATATACTTTATAGCATTTTATATAGGAGTTGATTTGCAACAAAAAGAGGAAAAGCTCAAAAATCACAAGACTCTGTTGGTTCCTGTCTGTCTTTGGTTGAGTTAGCACACTTCCCCTCTTGAAGGAGCAGGGGGACTTGGGAGGGTTTCCAGATTCATGGCTTTTGAATCAGCAGATGAAGTCAATGGCTAAGCAAGTCCTTGCCTATCTTTGGCAACTGCAGCTCTGCAGTAGCAACACAAAGGTTTTATGCCCTTATCATCTTGACATTGGAGTATTACAGTGCATTATATATGCAGTTATTGTTAGAGGCAACCTGGAATCACAATCAATACAGAATTCAATTGCCTGTCTATTGGTGGTAATCTCTGTCACAGCCCCATGGCACAGGTTCTGTGTGTGTGTGTTTGTGTGTTTGTGCATCACTTACTAATAGGTTTCTGAGCACAATTCAAAGTATTAAGGTAAAGGTAAAAGTTCCCCTCACACATATGTGCTAGTCATTCCTGACTCTAGGGCGCGGTGCTTATCTCAGTTTCAAAGCCAAAGAGCCAGCACTGTATGGAGACGTCTCCGTGGTCATGACTAAACACCAAAGGCGCACAGAATGCTATTACCTTCCCACCAAAGGTGGCCCCTATTTTTCTGCTTGCATTTTTTACGTGCTTTCAAACTGCTAGGTTGGCAGAAGCTGGGACAAGTAATGGGAGCTCACCCCGTTACGTGGCATTAGGGATTCGAACCGCTGAACTGCTGACCTTTCGATTGACAAGCTCAGAGTCTTAGCCACTGACCACTGTGTCCCTTAGCAAAGTATTAGTTTACCTCTAAACCTTACATGATTGGTTCTCAGGTAACTGTCACTTTCTGGTGGAATCCCTTGCCCTTTGTACGCAACCCAAGAAGACATATTTGGGACCTCCTCATGGCTTTTGGGGAGAAACAAGTTTCTCAATTTTGGAACATGCTTCCCTCAGAATTCAGGATGGGTTTTTTTTTCTGCCAACCAGGAAGATTGTTAAAATATAGGGCCTTTAGATTTAATGGTCCATCAAGAAGGTTTCTTCATCTGTGAGGCTATTTTATTTGGTTTCATGTAATTATTTGATTTAACTGTCATTGTCATCTGATAGTTTATGATGCTATCATTTTGTTTCTATTTTATGGCTCTAAACTGTCACTATCCAGAGGTGGAATGGAATTGGATTGCCTAAAGAAAAAAATGAAGAAATAAAATATTGAAAGCCATTTTGAAGTTGGCAGTATATAAATAATGTAACAAATAAATAAATATTGCTCACTGCAGATTCCTGGTGAGCGACATTAAGAGATGATAAAGTACTTGTGTTTTTAAGATTCTCCATTTCCTAGCAATGCAATAAACTTAACCAGCATGTAGTCAGACCTAGTTATGTAGAAAGAAATGCATTTCAATCCTAACAAGCTTTTTTGCTGCTTGGGAGCTGTCCAATGTCCTGAGCATCTGAGAAGTGAGTTCTCCTGAAATTCTGAATGGTAGTTACTGCCTGTTATTTCTTGGGATGGTTTTCTCTAGACTACTAAAGAGTTGTTATCCTGAAACACTTGGTTGGGATTAACATCATGCAAGCTACGGAGAAAAGCATATTGCAATAATAAATGTGTCTGAAGATGTGTTGTACTTTTTGCTATATAGAAACAATTGTACACCATCTGAGGCTCAGAAATATAATTTAAGTCCTTTATTCCCATTGATTTCCACTGCAGAAATTAAAGGCTGTGAACCCTCCCACTGAAAATAATTGGTGTGAAAAGTGCTTAACTTTTGCTAGAAAACGTTTTAAATCATTAAAAACCTGACACTACTATTTAGATTCTGAACCCTCCCATAGTCATTGCAAATCCAATAGTAGTTACCATCATAAGTGAGCAATAAATAATTACATAGATGTCAATATACTTCATAGAATTTAATTGGAAAATATACATTGACTATGATTTGGAACTTTCTGCTTATGCCTATTAGCTGCAGCAATTCCATTCTGCCAATAGTGAAGTTTAGTGATCTGATTCAGAGCCATAAAACAATTAAAAAATGAATGCAAGTCCATCTTGAAAATTGGTTTTCTAAATTTCAAGCTTCTTGAATTTACATAGGGGATAGATCACAAGTTGCTCAACACTATGTAACAGAAGACACTGGTTTCATTATTTTTAACACTATGATTTTCACAATCTATGAGTTTAATTCATACTCTGGTTAGTGTAACAGCAACCTAGCATAGGAATGTGTTGCGGTCATTATAATTGGAAATGAAACATCTTCCGGGAGTAAATTTTGGTGAATTATTATCACTAAAAAACTGTTAGTATAGGTTGTAAGGAGGATACTATTTGTTTACTTCTCTTGCACCATCATGTCAAAGGAGATCTTATTTGGACTTTGGACTAAGTCAGGTCCAATAATCTGAAAAGTTTAAAAAAAAAACCCTAGAAAACTGCAAATATCTTCTGTATTATTGTCATGAAAGCAGCATGTATTATCTCCATATAGATATTGCAAAGTTAACTTGACTCAGTGGAAATTTTAGCTTAACTTGCACTAGCATAATTGGAAACTATAAATTTTTCTACAACTGAAATGAAACATAATGTGTTGTTTTATTGGCATTCCTATAGACTTGCTTCTTATTGCATCATGTCTCCCACACAATCTTTTAAAATTATATGCTTTAGAAAATAGCAAAAAAGAACTTGTTCCTTTCTTTCTTTTTTTTAGTGAACAGCATTTTTTACCAATGTTCAAGCTTCCTATCACGCTGAGAAAGGATTAATTAATGGAGTAATTTAAAAAATGGTTGCCAAGGTGTTCTTCATAATGCTTAAATTCTCTTCCTTCCTCCATTGTGCACCTGTGCATGTTCATCCTTCTTATAATCAGAACATCTTTTTCTTCTTTTTCCTTGTGTTTCTGTTGGAACAAACTCTCATTGCTGCTATTTGAGGCAGCTCTTGAAGGTTCAAAATGCACATCAGATATTTTCATCATTTGGAGAAGAGCATGTTGACTACTAGGTGTGAGCTCTAGTCCTTAAAAGAGCAATTGCTAAGGTATGTGAGCTCTATCATCATCTAAAAGTGTGAAAATGCCCTTTAGTCAAGCTTGATGTCCTGATGACTGCATTCATGTCATTTTCTTGACCGTGTCATGACAGTGATTTGCCACTGCTCTCTTCAAGGATTTTCCTGTTGTATTCCCCTCTTTAAAACAGTCCCAGAATTCCCAGCCAATCCTCCATCCAAACTCCCATCCAAGTATTAAACTGCTCTTGCTTAGCTTTTGAGTTCAGCCAAGAATTCCTTGGTGCTGGTCCTTTTATATATATATATATAATTTGCTATGCAGGTTTATGTCCACATCTAAAGTACATATTTGCCTACTCAGTTATGCTAGATGCATGAAACTGCCTGTTTTAAAACTTCAAAAACAATGATCAGGAAACAGAGAACTTAAAGCCATTAAAAGATAAATAAAAGCCTAGTTTTACATTTAGTTTGTAATCATGTCTCTGTTGATGGCTAATATTGAACATTTCTCAGGTTAACTTAATCTTCAAACTTTTGTACTGAAACAGGTATACAATACAATTACGTCCTGTAATAGTAGTTATAAATTATGGGTTTTTTCCTTCCAGCTCCCTAAGCAGGCTTACCTCTTAAACAATCTCAGTAGACTCTCTTGTTTCTGTGTATAGAAGCAAGTGCAATTATTTCCATTGCCCTCTAACCAAATACATTTTTGCTATGGATGAACTTTGTGACTCCACAAATAACTTCTTTTTCCTTCCCTTAATGGAAGCTGAGAAATTGTGAAATCTTCCATTAAATCAAAGATTCCCACATTTTCTAAACCAGAAAAATTATGGATGTCCCCCCCCCCCCCCAAAGAAGCAAGGATATGTAAGCCCATTACTGCTTGTTCTGGAACAATAAATAATACTTTGTTGGTTCAAGATTATAAATATCCATCATGCCATTTAGTTCTGGGGTGAGATACTGGGGTTATATTTATTGAAAGGGAGTAAAAACAGACATAGTAATAAAAGGTGCGAGATAACAAAAGGAAATATACCTAAAGACACTTTAAAGCAACTCATTATACCTCTCCACACCTTTCTATCCAAGCAAATCATCTAATCAACATTTAATCTTTCCATTCACTTTTACTACCATTTTCCCTTTGTATACAAGAACAATAACAGCATTTTAATTATAAGGCACAAATGCATTCTATATACACACTTAACCAAACTATTTCATTACTTTTATTTTTAATTCCGTTCACTCTGCTGTAGGCTCTTCTTTATTACTTTCTTCCACTTCCAAGACAATTCTTTAATTTCCATCAAAATTGCTTTGAATGTTCTCTGCTTCTTTTAATTTTAACTGTTTCTTGCTGTTTTACTACATACTTCACAACATTTGTCCTTATATATGTCTGTGTTACTCTGCACAATACTTTTCTTTCAATCTCATTTTCTTTGCCCCAACCATTTCTTACCTACATTTTCCTTATCCACTGCCTGTTCTACTTCAGGGTCATTTTACCTGTCTTAGCATAACTTCTTTGCCACTCTGAAAATAATTCTTTTCACTCTAGTCAGAGAAGTTTCAACATCCTCCATTTTTTACATTTATTTTCCATTAATTATGTTGTGATTAATACACTTTTATCACTTTCTATTCCTTTGGACTAGTCTGTTTTACATCTTTGCTTTCCTTTCAGTTCAGTTTCCTGCTCTCCCCCCAAAATGGCTGATTTTACAATCAGAATGTTACCATTCTTTATTAATTTTGCCAATATTTCATTGCAAAAATCGATATTGCATGTGGTTTAATATGCATTTATTGGACGTGTTTATATAAACAGAGATTCTTAAAACAAATGTTCATGATATGGACATTCACTAATAGGGACAATTCTTTATCCTTCGCCTTAGTATCTTAGTTATCACCACACAAAACAATCTATTTGTCTTTCAGTCATTTTATGTATTGATTCATTTTGCATTTATTCTTCGTACATTTCAAGCCACAGTCCATCATATTCAGGTTGACTATAGAGATTAATCTTTGTACCATGATGGCTTTCATCAATTAAAGTTTTCATACACACACACACATATATATGTCTTCTCAAGTTTTTGCGGGTGTGTGTATGTAAAAAGTTAAAATCTCAGGTGTTTTCCCATGTCATTAAAAGTCTGTTAGTTTAAACGCTTAAAATCCTGGCTAAAATCCCATCTTAAAATCCTCCAAAATCCCAACAAAACACTTTGTAAGGTCTTTTGAAACTCTGGCTAAAATCCTAACCAACACTTTAAAAGTTTTCTTTTTGGCCAAAAAGAAAACAAGAAGTTGGTAAAAGGAGCCTGGTGGCATGGCAGACTAAAGCACTGTAATTAACATTCAGCTGCCTGAAATTACTGCAAGTTCAAATCTCACCAGGCTCGAGGTTGACTCAGCCTTCCATCCTTTCTAAGGTAGGTAAAATGAGGACCCAGAATGTGGGGGGCAATAAGCTGACTTTATATAAATATACAAAAGTATGAAGGCTATTGCTTAACACATTGTAAACACCCTGAGTCTCTGGAGAAGGGCGGCATATAAATCAATTTTTTTTTAAAAAAGACTAATGGCTATGATCACAAGCATGAAGTCAAAGAAGCGGTTAAGAGAGAAAAGGTGTAGACTGCATTACTAACCTTAGTTGTATCTGTACCAATAGAAAACAGTAATATTTATGTCTATTGCTCACTCAGATTTTTGTAGTCCATATGTGGTAGCCCCATTCTTTCTTTTTTATTACTGCCCCTTTGAAAGGCAGACATCACATTTTTTGGATAGTGATATCTTCAGGTATAAAGGGAGGGCAGAATTATGAAAATAACATTGTGATACCACAATGCAAGTGCTGCCCCTTTTGTATATGTGTCATGGTGTCACACACAGGCATGAAAGGCCAGAGCTTGTCACCATCATGATGTTGGTGTTCCTATAGACAGTTGAGTTTATGTATTAGTTTTATAGTTTTATACTAAAAAAAGCATAATGAAACATGTTTTGTGATACAAAATCTCTTTTCTAAAAAAAGATGGTAATAGAATTAGTGTATTATCAAATATATTGTATGTGCACACATAAAAACACACAAAAACATTGAAATTAAAGTAGAAACAAAGGAATAACATACATCTAGGATCTATTAGGAAAAATAAAAGATATGCAAAAGAATATAAAACATACTCACATCTTTTTAACTTCTAAGCTTAAGTTTGATATCCTCTAATCAAATGCAAGATCACTTTGATATGATTTAACTACACTAAATGCTTTGCATAGCAAAATCATCCTGAGATAAAAAGGTGAGGTAGTATGTCTTGAAAAAAATGCTTTGCAATGCTTCACAGACTCTTCTTAACTTCCTCCAGCACTTTGAAAGCCTAGAAAAGGCTTCTGCACATCTGCAGCACATGAAGGGTATATTATGATCTCAGTGGAAATATATAGTCATTATGTCCATAATTATTATTGTTTCAATTTTACAACAGCAATTTCTATAAAAAAGGGGGGGTGGAAATCTATTAGAATTTTGGTGGCTTAAATGTATAGGAAATAAGTTTTTGATCTGAAGTTTTTTTAAAAAAATAAATAAAACTATAATCCCTTAATGTAGTTTACATCCCTTCCTCTAAGTTAGATAGGACAACCTGATATCATAGTCATATTATGTCTGCATCTAGACAAACTGCAGTTACTCTGAACAATACTTTAAGGAATAAGCAAATATCAAATTGTCTTGTTGTCCCTTCTTTGACCACAGTTCTTTGCTTAAAAAAATGTATTAACAAACGTGAAACAGAAGTTAAAAACTTCTGATCCTTTCTTCCTGGTTGTTGATATTAAAAATCTGTCTTCTAGTTAACTAGCAGATAGCTGCAGAGAGAACCAGGTGGCCACAAAGATCTAAATAAAGCAAGTCAGGAATTACCTTTAGGCCACGAAGACCTGAATAAAGCAAGTCAGGGTCATTCAAAATTCTACAACTCATATCTGATAGCCATTATTGTTCAGTCAGAGATGACACTTTATGACCAACTTGGGCATTTTGGTCGAGACTACTTGGCACTAACTGCTTCTTTCAGTTCATGCTTGTGATAATAGCCACTAGTCTTTTGCCTTTGATTTTTCCAAGGACCAAAGTGTTCCCCAATATCTTTAGTTGTTATCCCTATCCAAATTAATTGACCTCCACAAAAAGGCTTTTAATCATCATACCATACCTTGAGGAAGAGCTGGAGTTTAAAGAGTAAAGCAAAATTATGACTGTGCTTATGATCTTCTTCAGCTTTGCTTCACAGACCAGGAAAGCTGATAAATGTGAGGATTAGTTATAAACTTACTTTTTTATCACCATTGTAACTGCAAACAATCACTAAATGAGGCAATCACTAAATAAGGACTACCTATAATCTTTTGAGAAACTTCCCCCTTAACAGTTCATTTATTCCTTCCCCAATTTCAAAGCCAGTCTATATTTCTTTATAGTAGATACTGCTGAAAATCCTGGTAGGCAGCTCTTCATTATCTGAGGGAAACATTCTTGGACCTAAAAATTGGGAGTTGTCTTTCTGCTTCTAGAAAAGTCATTAAGATGCTGTTCAGAATGTAGGAATTTAAATGGTAAAGGGAAGCAGTTCAATGAGTGATGAACCAAAGAGCTGCTGACTATGAAGCCAGGGGACAAAACTCTTCCTATTAATGGGCTATTCATGAGTGAAAAGCCCAAAGGAAACTTACAACTGGGTGGAGACAGGGAGATTTAAACATTTTCTGTTTCAGGGCAGCAGTTTTTGAAATAAAGTTTGTTTTCCATTTTGGTGATGTGCTGGCTTTTTTGTTCCTTGGATTTCTTTCTTCTCTTTAACTTCTAGAAGTGAGTATGATTGAGTAATGTCTCTTCTGCATGTTCCAATGTATTTGTCAGCTTCTGCACTGGGGCTTATTAAAAATGTGAAAGATTTATATCTGGCTGAAGCTTTTAACTTCCCTAACAAAATTAAGCAATTAATATTCTCTTAGGTATATGTTTTTCCCATCCTGGTTTCTTTCCCCCATCATGACAATCTCTAGATATTTTGGCTGTATGACCCATGAATCCTAGCCATCTTCTCTTATGATTATGGGTGTTACAATCCCTTACATCTGATAGTTTTGAGAAAGGCTGTTTTGTATAATAATCTGTTCAATTCAGAATCTTCTTTAAATATTGTTCCACTTACAAATAGGCTATGACCCTGCTTAAACTTTATAAATAAGTGACATTCTAGAAATAAATTAAATCAGATGCAATGTGTTCACACTAGTAAATGAATGAGCTCTTTTTACAGACCTCAGCAGGTCTTAGGCCTGAAAGTTCACTTAGCATTCAGTTATTAATCCTTGTAGGGCATCTCAGTGAACAAAAGGTGATGGAAGACAACTAATTCCATTCTACAGGAACAGTTTTAAAAAAATCTATAACAGATAGAATGGATAATATGGCCAAAGAAGGATTTAACATTCTTCCAACATTTACATCAGCAATCAGGAAAATGCTAAGAAGGTGTCGCTTAGAGTAATACATACAAGATAATTCATGAATGAGTTGGCTCTACTGTATTATCACAGTATTTGCCTTTTATCTTTTTAACTGATAGAAGTCTAATCAGTGGTGGGTTTCAAACAGTGTTACCACCAGTTCGTTTCATGCACATGCTTCACGTACATGAAGATTTAAAAATGGAAGATTTAAAAATGGAATCAGATAACTGGGAAGATACTTTTGAAGGGAGATGGGGCATGGGTAGATATTTTGGAGACCTGGCAGCTTAGGAGGATAGAGATGGGAGAAATATTCAGTTTGAATGGTGAAGATACAGATGTTGATAGAGATAAAGATCCAAGACAGGAATATGGTAGGCAAGCAAAAAACTGAATAAGAATTGAAGAATTAAAATGGGTGAGAGACAATGGATAGAAAGAAATTGTTATAGATATTTTTCTTCTTTTTTTTGTAATATAATGATAGCCTGACTAGAAATTTATAGAGGAAGAAATAAGAATACAGACCTTTATATATTAGGATTAGTAACAGTGACCTGATTTAGGAGGAATATTAGCAAATATAGTTTTTTTTCCTTCTTTTTATATAATAAAATATAAGTAACAATTTGACGAGAAAGACTAGAGAATGAAAAGATGAAAGAAAAGGTATTACCGTGTATGTTTATAACATCATTGGTATTAAAATGAAATATTGAATAATTGCCTTAAAATCATGTATATCAATTCTAGGATTATATAAGTTTGATTAATATAACAATTATTATGATTATTATTACATTGATGTTTGTATCAAAATGAATTATACTCAGGGGCCACACTGTTCATGTATTGATATTGGTGTATATTTAAAAATAAAAAAAATCTAAAAAAATGATCACCAGAACGGCACATTAGACAATGAAATAAAAATAAACAAACAAAAAACATCATGGAGCAAGGCAATGATAAAGCACTTCTGCATTGTTGCTGAGAATTGTTGTCCATCTGGTCATTAGGAATCTACCACAACTTCAAGGAAATCTTACTTTTATTACTTCTACTATGTAGAATTAAATTTGTGTTCTGAATCTAAGATCTCAGTTACAAAAAGGGGATAAACATCAATTCACCTTCATAATAACAGCAGCTTTTAAGTGAAATCACCAAAATTTAACTTTTACTCTATGTGCCTCTTCCTTATTTCAGACTGTCGCTTGGACAGCTTTACTTTTGAATAGTTGGCTTTCAGTAACTTATCTGATTAAGAGTTCCTGTTCTCTTCCCCATTGTTTTTTTTTAATTCCAAATTATTCCTGTCATAAAAGTAGCTACATGTGGTCAGATGTAACTTAGAACTACCAAATCTGGGCTACAAAAATCCAGATGACCACTAGCATCTATTATGTAACAATAAAATGACTATTAATTCATATGTAAATATTGCTAATTTCTTCACCACTAGTGACTTCTGATGCTTTCACTCCCAGAATCAGTCACATTGGATGTGAACACAGATTGCAGCAATACAGAAAATGGTCAGTTTGGGTCACCTGAATATGTTGCAAAGAGCTAACTGACAATACAAGTAACCAATGCATATTAGTGTGTATGTATATACAGAAATATATTGTGTATATATACACAAATGGGGGAAGCGGTGGCTCAGTGGCTAAGATACTGAGCTTGTCGATCGAAAGGTCGGCAGTTCAGGGGTTTGAATCCTTACTGCCACAAAATGGGATGAGCTCCTGTTACTTGTCCCAGCTTCTGCCAACCTAGCAGTTCGAAAGCATGTAAAAAATGCAAGTAGAAAAATAAGGATGGTGGGAAGGTAACAGCGTTCTGTGTGCCTTTGGCATTTAGTCATGCCGGCCACATGACCACGGAGATGTCTTCGGACAGCGCTAGCTCTTTGGCTTTGAAAAGGAGATGAGCACCAAAAGACTAGCATATATGTGCGAGGGGAACCTTGACCTTTACCTATATACACAAATAACCACATACCAGCTCTATGATTTAAACCCAAGCTTCAGATGGCAATTAATGACCTTGCTTAGTAAAACTATTGTTATAAAAATTAAAGCTATTGCTATAAAAATAAGATATTTGGTCTTTTATTGGTCCAATCTATGAACAGCATCCCTAACAGAAGCTTGATTTTGATGGTACAGCAACAGTGGTATCAAGTAACAGAGCATACAAATCCAAGTAGAAAGTCTTTTTCAGAGGTAACAGTTCTGAGACTTGAGTAGAAGTAAAGAGGAAGAAGTGGGTTTACTTCTGCATTCATTCTCAGAGAAAGGCTGCCTGTCGGGCTATATCATCCTAGTATAGCCTTCCACTTCTGCCTGCCTTGTTGACAGCTTTACAGCACCTGCTGACATAGCTATGGGAAACAAAGAAGCATTTCAGCAGGGCTGATCTCTTGATTAGCAAGCATTACTTTTGCTTAACAGTCTGGTGGTGCTAGACTAGTACTAGCCCCTGGAGAAAGCAATTCTCCCTCATTTCATTGCTGCCATCCTAATTATGCTCATACAAAATAAAGTGATTGCAAGGAGGTTTGTGCTCCTGGAACTCTGTTTCTGTTATGTTTGAATAGGAAGGGACAGATGGAGCCTATTTCAATAGATGAAAAGATTTGAAGAGAGAAGCAGGGATAATGAACTCATTTTTTATGTCTACAGTTGATAGCAGAATTTGCCCAGCTTATGAAAGACTATAGACTTTTTTTGCACCTATTAAATCCCAGAAAGCTGATGCCCTGATGTCCAAATTGGACATCTCTTGGGAGGCACTGTATGTGCTGCAAAGGAAATGAATGCTTGTGTAATTGAAATAAATGTTTATACAACCAGCTCATGTGAAATATAATAGATTGGAATGACTCAAGTGCAATGGTAATGCAATGCCTATTGTGAGGCATGGCTTACGAGATCTTATAAACTCTTAACACATAATCATTTGCCATAAACTATAAGTGTAATGAAGTGGTGCAAAGGTAGAATGCTTGGGATCAATATGCCATATTCATTTATTAATACATTTATAATTTATATTTATAAACCATACAACTCATCCAGGAAGAGCCCTAAATCCTGCATCAAATTCAAAACCAAGGTAGGAAACTCTCCAGTACCAAGAGTACCATATACCATAGCCACTTGATCCTGTTTGAATTAGCCTGTTCCTCCTCATCCAGACCCAAAAACCCCCTAAACATTGGGACAAGATCTCAATAGCATCACTTGGTCAAACAGAGGTAGAGATATACAGCTGAATATCAGTATCGTGTCAATAATACCTCACCCATGTCAATGGATGTCTTATTTAGTGGCTTCTTTATATGTTAAAGAAGTGTTGAGGCTTGAGACATCCATATAAACCATGGACTTCCGGTTAGACTGCCTTACTTGTCCATACCAACTGGAATCAGCCACAGATAAATAAAGAGAGCTATTTCTTCAGATCCTATAGCCAGCCCAGAAGGAACAGGTGGTAATAAGAAGCCTGTCAAAAAGACAGTCATGCAAGCCCCATTCCATATTTTCCAACAGCAATTAACAAGAATAATCAATGCTATGTCTGTACTATATTCTGACCTGAAATCTGACTATAATAGATCTGCCTTTTCAGGGCCCTTCTGAAAATTATCATCTTGCCATCATCTCTACATCTTTACTTAAAAAAAGAAGGCTGGAAACTATCAGCTCCACTAGGTAGACCAGACTAGGAAATCAACTACACAAGAAGCTAAAACTAGATTTATTAATTTGACTGTAGTAGAAGAATATTGCAAGTCGGATCTCCTCCTTCTTAGGGAGTCATCTGCTTGAGCTGCTTCCCATCTTTTGCCAAAGCAAAGATTTCTGCTTATTGATTTAAATTTATTGACTGGCCAATTCCAGTGACCTTTGGGTGATGAATAAAATTAAGGAAAACATAAAAACAGTTAAAAGCATTAAATGATACAGGCAGCCCAAGATAAAATAACTAATAGACAGCTAAAACAACAAAACAAAACAAAACAAAACAAAAGCCATTGAACAAATAATAAATATCAACCGCAGGCCTAGGATGAAGGTCAGGTTTCCAAAGTTTCTGTAATCTTAAGAGAGACGGTGCTATCCTTATCTCCAGGGGGATGCTATCCAAAGGGTGGGGGTGCACAATAGAGAAGGCACAGTTCCAAGATCTCACAAGATGGCAGTGTGTAATGAAACCAGTGGAGCACACCTATTCTGTTGGATCATCCTGGGTGTATAGAACACTTAGAGATAAGTGTGTCTCAGATATCTAGGCCCTATGCCATACCATATTCGCACCAAGGTCATCTTCCTGACATTCTAAAGAAACTAGGTAAAAACTTTCCAGAACCCAGTAAACCCATTCTTGATCAGTCTCTCCTTCTCCCTCCCTCCCTCCCTCTCTCTCTCTCTCTCTCTCTCTCTCTCTGAACATTGTTGCCTCCTTCAAGGCAAACAAAAATACCAACTTTCTCAATAAAAAGAGAAGTATATAGGAAACAGGAATATAATTGGAAAAAAGTAAAAGCTTGCATACCCCTATTCCATTTTTTCCTTTCCTAATATTTTTTAAAATGTTATTATTCAGTACTCAGCTACTTATGATACTAATTTCATCACATGTTATCACATTGTCGGATTTACTTTTTTAATTACAGCACAGAGAGTCCTGGGTGTTTTTTTTTTATTATCAAGAGCTAACCACATGGAAAGACAGATTTAATTTTTTCTTTCCCTCCATTGCAACAACAAAAAATATATCCTCTTATGCCAATTAATTACAGAAAAATGTAAATGTTCCTAATAGTGTCAATGGCAGCTTTTACTGTGACCTAATCCCAATGGCAATATGGATATCTGTGATATTTAAGATGTGATTGCAACCAGAAATGGAAGGATTGTGTGTTTTTCTTATTATAAAATTCTGATGAATTGGGGGAATTTTCTGACATAATAATAATAATGATAGTAATGATAATAATAATGATGTAATAATGATAACGATAACAACAACAACAAAGTATTTCCCTTACACTGTTTCATGTTATGAGTAGTTATGTTATATATTAGGGAGCCAAATAAGTCCAGAAAAAATATTTCAGATATATCTGAATCAACTTGTGCTAAATCAGGAAAACTCAGACTACATCCTGGAGCCCCTTATGGTGAGCTAATCAAAGCTGCATATTAAAAAGAAGAGGAAAAAAAGCAGCATTATCCTATCAAGAGTAAATAAGTGTCCTGACTTCAACAGCCATTGATTTCCCATAATCTGGAACTTTGGACTTTTGCCAAGGTAGTCTTGTTTGGATCTCCTGCTGTTTTTATCCCCACACCTACCTCTTGCCTTCTGTTCCCTTGGGGCAATTATCTTAGTTCTGTGACCTCAGTCAAATCAAATTCTTCTCTTTTGAATGGCTGATGATCTCATTTTCTGGCTGATGCCTGCTAGAATTGTGTGGCTTCTACATATATTCAAAAGCCATTTGCTCTCATCATTTATTCTGGCTGCAGTTCTTATTTGCAGTGGGCTAACACATCACTGACTATTGATATTCCATGTTTATGTTGAAGGTCAGCTCTGCGGAGTCCAAGTTGGTCATAGAGGGCTGCTATCTGCATGGTGAAATGTTGCTTCCTTTTGACTGTATCAGAAATAATGTCCAAGCCAGGATTAATGAGTGGCCACGCATATGTGCTGATCAAAGTGGTGTCCTTACAGACAGTTTACCTTTGGGTGCCTTGTACATTTGTTCTTTGAATAATTTTAGTTTCCTCCTGTCTAGACTAGATGACTGGGGGAAGTTTCCAAGAACTGAACAGAGAGTGGCTAACCACTGCAAATTATACATTATTGAAACCACACCAAAGTATCTACTCCCCCAGTTTTCTAATGGAAAGTAATTATACACATCTTTTTTCCCACAAACTGAAAAATGGACAGTGTGCTGACTGTCATGGATGTTTTCTATACTTCTTCCCTTCTTTTCACTTGAGATTGCAATTGAAAAAAAGGCTTGTATTAATCCAAAGAGAGCACCTTTGATTTGGGAAGTTGATATGGGCACAGAGGGGAGCCGGAGACGAAAAGGGACAGAATAAAATTCAGAAGGGGTTAAAACCCCTTCTTTGGATTAGGGCTTTCTTAGCTTTATAAAGAAACCTGGGTTTGCAATGAGTGATGGGAATAACATTAGCATGAAAATGGATAAAGCCCTTTTTCTTTTCCAGGATATTGTCAGTATAATAGCATAAGGAATTAACAGTTTTTCTGCCACAAAATTATTTCATCTCTATCATTTCTATTTCCCCTTCCCCAGCTTTCAGCTTAATCTTGCTCATTCTTTAACATGAGAAGTTTAGCTCATGTTTAGGAATATTCAGAACAGAAGAATTAATCTGATGATTTCTGATCCTTGAAAAAGAAGTATGATAATAAAAATAGAATTATCTATCCTCTTTCAGAACAGGTAAAAGTTATCTTTCAGGGAATGATATACATCTTAATCTTTTAAATAACCAAACATTTTAAGTTCTAAAAAACCTCAACAGTATTAGGCCCCAATATTCCCAAATTCACCATTAAGTCTTTAGAACATAGTTTTGTCTCCACTTTCAGTACATATTGAGAAGTTATTTTTTTCTGAGAATTTTTTTAAATTAACTAAATAATAAAAACAAAGAAAAAGTATACCCAGAATTATACAGGAAGAAAAAGCTGAAAAGAAGAAACAAAAACATAACTAAAAAACAAAACAATTACACACATACATATATCAATAAATTAAAGATTTGTTAATTTTTCAATTTCATTAACTAGAAAAACAACTGAAGATTGAAGTTTGTTGTGAGTTGCTTATTCAATATCAAACATAGATGAGCACAGACAGAACACGTTGTTTCTTGGGGGAAATACAGATATATATGCATACATAATGTACTCTTAGTTACCAAAAAATAGAAAAATACTCTTTTATCCAGAAACAGTCCATTATTTCATCAAACAAAAGACACACATGTGTAGAAGTATAAAACTGAATATGGTCTTTTGGGCTAGCTTCTAAAACATTGCATCCAGCAACCATTTTCTGTCTTGGCATGATTTATTGTCTGGAACAAATTCTTATAGGATAGGAGTCTTCTGTTCTTGGAGGACATTCAGTTTGGGCATTTCTTTTCTGCATGTTTTCTGTCTGCAAGATGTGCAAAACGTAGATATGGATTTCAGCCTATCTGGTTGCTTGTAGTAGAAACTGTGAGGAAAGAGAGAAAGCAATCTACCAATTGACTATAAGGATAAACAACGTGTATCCTACATGCTCTTGCATTTTCAGGACTAAAAGACCATCTGGCCTAAATCAGGAACTTTTTCTAAAGTTACTTTGTGGGTAGGATCATATCAGAACCCTACACCATCACACATATATGTCATTTGATTTTCAGGTCTACTGAAACTGACCTCTTTCTGAGACCTTGGACCTGAAAGAACTTTTTGTAAGACACAGTGCATTTGATGATAAAGCTGTAGTATTAAACCTCCAGAAGCTTACTGTGGTTGCTCCCCAATACCTTGTTCTATTAGAGACCTTTAAAAATAAATGAAACAATGAACATGAAGATATGGCTCAAAATAACCAATAGCATAATCTTTATGGATCAGAAATACTGTGGGCCACATAGATGCTTTGGGTGGCTGATAGCATAGAGTTTTCTTCAAAAAGAAAAGTAAACTAAAATGATAGAAACCATCCTGGGTGACTAGAGAGTGGTGAGGCTATCTTGCATTTTGGTAATGGGAATTTAATTTGTATTATGAAGTATTCTGGATTCAGTTAGGAAAATATGTTTTGGAATATACATCAACATGTGTAATTCATCAGAGGATCTATTTTTAGGACTGCATGGCTTCATGAAAAGGCTCCAGTGTCTGTTTGGAATATTTTGAAATTTATATATGTGTTTTATGCACAACATTCACACTGGCATTTCCCAACTGATCATCAGATATAGATTGGAAATTAGATATCTGGGCTAAATTCTTGAGTGAAACTTACTTAGAAAGACTTTTTATCTCTGACTAAGTACTACCCTCATTTCAATTTGCACTTTAAAAAAAAAACCTTGAAGATTGCTATTATTGTTATAGTTGGTTGCACAGTTTAGTTTGGATTTGGCATTTTTGTCTACCTATCAAGTTCTTCCCATGGATCTGGGATAGGAAGATGTTGTTGTTTAATAATATTAAGGGTATCCTTGAAAGATGTAAGCTATTCCAAGTTAAGCTGCCTTTTACAGTTGACCGATGGTGATTTTGTCAGTCAATGGTGTTTAAGTGGCACTCCAGTTGTTTTGGGATTGCACCCGAGGCATTTATTACTATTGGTATCCTCTTTGCTTTTTTTCCCACCAGTCGTTCTTCTATTTTCAGGTCTACATTTTGTTAAGGGATGTGAAGACTCAGTGATTAAAGATGCTGAGCTTGTCAGCTGGAAAGCGTTTTACTAGTTCTTTTTCTTCTATTTTTATGTCTCCAGGTATTACATTGTCCACTATCCAGACTTTTAGTCTTTCTTATCAATGACTGGTATGTCTGGGGTGTTGTATGGCAGATAAGTTAAATTCTAAACTCCCAGAGCATTTTAGTTCCTTCATTTTCTATTATTCTGTTTATTTTGTGGTCCTACCATTCTTGCTTGCAGGCAAATGGTATTTCTGGCAGATATTCTAACACACTATTGTTGTTATTTTATGATGCCGTTGTTTGTAATGAGTGTGTGTGATCTTGCAGCAGCTAACAAAGTGATCTACTGTTTCTTCAGCTTCTTTTCAGAAATGGTATTTGCTGCCTGCTGCTTTCTTCTCAGTTCTGGTTTTATATGTAGAAGACATCTTAAGACTTGGTCTTGTGCAGCCAGAATTAGCCCCTTTGTCTCTTTCTTCAACTTTCCTGCTCTTAGACATTGCCAGATCTTGTTTCCTTTCTGCTCAGATGGAAGTAGCATGTTTTCAACTAGACACTAGGAGACCACATAATTTACAACACCAGTTAACAATTGAAAGTTGTTGGTAAGCAGGTAATTAGCCTGTAGTTTCCTGGTGCTGCCCAGTTTTTGGAACTTTCATTATCAGGTAGGTTTTTCCAGATGTCAATCTACTTCAATTTTATCTCCTTGTAGTATATTGTTAAACGTCTTGGCAATGACTAGGTGCAGACTAGTCAGGCATTTCAACTAAAAACATGGCTTTCATCTTCAGAGTCCACAAGCTCCATAATGTAGTGATCCAGTAGTGATGTTGATGATGATGATGGCTATAGGATACTTTTTTACTTGACAGGCTTCCCTGCAGTAAATTTAGCCTTAGACTGAGTACGAAATCTATATCACAGATCATAAAACCATGGCATATTGCTATGGCAGTTAACTTATTATTGGCAGTGCATTTGGCAGCATTTGGTGGTGTAGTGATAGCAGAACTCATTTTTAATTTCACAGCACTGAACTCAGATGCATACATGAGTACAGTAGTTACCTCAGGAGAGAAAGAAGCTGTTACAACCAACTTATTTGTGGATGTATGCATTAAGAATGAGCTTCAGGGAATTTTAAGAAAAGGTCAACAGGTTTTCCGCTAAAAATGATGTGTTGCTTTTCTCTTTCTGTGTTCTATTGTCGGGAGAAAAAGATGATGCTTTCCACTTAGCCAGCAGAGAAAAGACCTGCCAAGATTTCTTGTTAAGGGAGGAGTAAAAAATAGTATTCAGGTATAGCCTTCAATCACTGTTTTAACTTTTAGACACATAGGCTGTTGCTGATATATATGCTGATTTGGCATTCTAAGCTCTTTCTGGGACGTGAGGAGTTCAGAAGGTCCCAAACACTTTTTCAACTTAAAATCAATTTACTGTCTCAAAGGCACTGCTTGCTTTCAGTCCTATTATAACAGAAGTGTGTGTCCATTTTGTTTGTGTGTTTGTGTGTGTATGTGCATTGTCCATCTGTATTGCAATCCACTTACTCAGTGAATTCAGTGGGATTTACTCAGGGGTGGGTTCTACTTACCTTTACTACCAGTTCACAATGGGAGCATGCAGATCATTCATTCTGATGTCAGAGTGGGTGGGTGGAGCCTCCCGCCAGTTTTACTACCGCTTTGCAAGAACCAGACAGAAACAGGAGCAACCCACCACTGGATTTGCTCCAGGCTAAGTGAATACACAATTAGAGACTATGAATTAAAGAAATATACCAAGATAGAAAGTACTGTTTTGCCGAGACTACATGATTGAAAGTCATCTTTGATAAACAGTAGCTGAATTTTTATATATACTGTATAATAGTGTCCGCAAGAAAAATCCAAAGTGTATGCAGGGATTTTTTATTTTTATTTTAAAGGAAAGTATTCACAGAAAAGGTACACTTCACTGGGTGCTTATAAATTGTTTTCTTCAGTACATAAATTATAAGAGACTAGAGCGATAGGAATGGTTCTGTCAGGAGTCATTCTCTAGGATAATATATCTAGCTGATCTATAATGATTTTTGTTTTGTATAATTAAGTGATGTTTATATCGAGATACATTTTAGCTTGTCCAGTTGGTATTGTGGACTACTACTAAAAAATAAAATAGACTGTCTTGCTATTTTGGGTGCACCTGGCAAGCATCCCACTATAAAAACAAGGTAGGAGGCAATACTTCTCTAATCTGAGGTGCATTTTATTACCATGTTCATTTCCAGACATTTTTTGTGATGTTCCAAGTTGGAGAGGATTCAAGCAAGCAGTAAAAATGTTGAAGGAGCCAGAATTAGCTCCTGAAGATGAAATATGGCTTGCTTAGCCAAGTGATGAGTAAGCAGGAGTTGACAAGCATCTGCTGTGAATGGATTTGAAATGTGCTACATCCAGACTTTCTGAGCTTACTGGAAGAATTACATGGAAAAGTTTCCAGTGGAATAGTTGTGGTAAATCTGTACTACTGCAAAAGGGGGAGGGCGGGGAAGCTTTTGCAATATCTTAAAGCAGTTCTTCCTATTTGGTGCTATCTAGAAATGTTTGGTTTTGAATTTCCAGAAACCTTAAGAGGTTGCAGAAAAAAAATGCTTTTAAAAGCGTCTGACGATCCCAGCTGAGCCGCGCGATCATAAGAGGCCTTTTTAAAAAAACTTTTAAAAGCATTTTTTCGGCCAAAGAGGTTGTAGAAAAAATGCTTTTAAAAGAAAAAAAAAACCTCTGATAAGGTGGGCAAGTGGCGACCAGGCCGGGGACCGGTTTGGGGGTGTGACCAACCAATGTTATTACCGGTTCTCTGAACTACTACAAATTTTTACTACCGGTTCTTACAAACCGGTGCAAACCAGGAGCAACCCACCACTGCTACCTTCCCTCCATCCCACCCAACTGGGTTCTTACATGCCTTGGGCCTGTTCCTGTCCTGTGATTCCCTCCTCCCCATCCCCATCATCAGTCATCTTTTCCATAGATATCCTTCAAGAAGTAACTGATCTGCAGTGCTGCCTTCTTTTTTGGAAGCCAAATGCAAGTAGGCATCATTTTGGAAGAGCCATACCTTCTTTTGTGGTGATACTTTTTTTCTCTTTGTTAAAGTATAAGTGACCATCTTAGATATTGTGACTTTGTTATAGCAAATAAAAATGTCATTGTTCTATTATTAATCAAGTGCTTAACTCAAAGGATGTCCAACAAGATGGCAATATGTAGTTGATCTTTGCTGACCACAAATAGCTATGCAGATTTAGACCTGGTTAAAAGTTGAAGTAGATGGGAGCCCCCAGAAAATCTTAGGGCTATAGACTAAATTAAGAAATAAACACAAATATATTGATCTGGATTTGAAAGGGGGAAGTGATTTGGAGCATACAGAAGCATCTACACTGAATCACCTTGTACATCTTTTTGACAGCAATCAACATTTGACTAGATATAGATATAAGGGTGACCCTATAGAGCCCATCGAGGAAAGTGGAAATCTGAATTCCATAGATTTCCTTACCAGGGAGAAGTTTTTCCTAAATGCAAATAATGGACCGATTGCATGCCTATCCCCACTAAAACATAATATATGCTACCTTCTAGAACAGGGGGTCAAACTGAAGGCCAGAGGGTGCTTAGATCTGGCCCATGGGGCTGCCTTGGAAAAGCCCATGTTTTCATTGGCTGAACATTCGAGCCACCATGGACACCCCCGACACAAGTGACATCGAGCTGGCCACGCCCCCTACCCCCAAGGTCAAACACAACCCACAATCGAGTTTGATACCCCTGTTCTAGAAAAACTTCAAACCTATCCATTTGGCTTATGGAATACACAGCATTCACTAATATGATAATTCATGGAAGAAACAACCTTCAGGACAGAAACTGTCCTGACTAGTTTCTTTAAACCACAATTCTTAACAAAATACTTTGGCTGAAATTGAACTGGAAACTTTTAATGGTCAAAGGTATCACTAGGGGGGACAAGGGGACAAGTGATGAAACCTGTCCTGTATTATCATGGCACAAACTCTGCCTATTATGTACTTGTGTGCAACATGACCGTGTAAATACGAAATCACAAATGTTGCATTATAACATTATTCTGCCTGCTTTATTATTTTAGTATTTAGTGTAATTAGGTGCAGATATACATGCATCCACTCATTTTGTGATGGGGCAGCCCAGATACCTAATCTTAGGTATCTTAAATATTTTTGTTATGAGTATATTTTTCAAATTCCGTATCTCATGGAGAATCTAGTTTAGTTTTTTTTAAATAATAATGTGAATGCCTATGTTGCATCGCGGATATTACTTGGCTACTCTTTATAAACAGTTGTATTTTTTTAAAAAGCATGGGTGAGAAAAATTAAAAATAATATATGCAGCTTGTAGACTTAACAACTTATTCAGATTACACGTTATAATCACACTTATACCTTCTGTGTGATGATTTTGAAAGACCTAGACAAATATGAATATGACATTGAGTTTGACATAATCAGGAGGGGATCATATATTCTTGTTCTGAATGTTGTTATATTTGGCTGTCCATATGTTCCAGCCAGTGCAAACAGCCTGGCCAGTGGTGAAGGATGCCTACAAGTGTATCTCAGCAATGTCCAAAGGGTAGTCAGCTAGAGCTATTTTGAGTATAGTCAAGAGGGTTGTTTATTGTTATCTGAAATACATGGATGAGAGCACCCTAGGATCATCTTCACTGTGAATGTGTCCACCCACTGATACACACAGGAAAAGCTCTTGTAAGTTGAAAATACAGTTGTCAGGAAAGGGAGAAATCCTTTTTTAGTCCAGTGTTGTTCAACCTGGCAATATGACTGGTTGGGGAATTCTGGGAGTTGAAATCCACACTTCTTAAAGTTGTCAAACTTGAGAAACACTGCTCTAACTCTTTCCTTATTTGTCTTCTATTATTTTCTGTTATTTGGTTCTGCATTATGATTTTATTTAGGGGGCTTTGACCCTTTAAAAAAATGGTTGAGGTATAATTTCTGTGGATATGGACATGCTGAAACCAATTGCCCAGAGTATACTCTCAAATATGCCAGAGAGGAATATGAAATGAGGAATTACTCACTGGGCTGGGCAGAGTTTTGAAAAATAAAAACACCATTTTTTTTCCAAAAGCAAGTAATGAATACTTAGAGCTATGAGCTCAACTGTAACTGTAGTTTCCACCATTCTGAATGTTTCCCAACAGCTTCTGATAGTCTCAGTTTAATGAGAGGTAGTTTATTTAATTATTTTTATCATTATTGATGCCTAAAGTAGTGATATTTGAAATAATGTTCCTGATTATTATGGTGTTTCTCAACCTTGACATCTTTAAGAGGCATGGACTTCAAATATTCCCCAGCCAGCATACCTGGAGAATTCTGGAAACTGAAGTCCATGTTGTCATCATTCTGAGTAATGAACTCCGAAAAGTCAGGACTCTGACACTTTGTTCAGGTTCAAGAGATCCTTTATTGAGTACATCATATCGGCATATAGAAAGATGAAGATAGCTCTAAATTATTCCAGCATTTAGGGATAGTTAAAAGAATAAGACCTCCCCCACATGTCGCTCAGGTCACATGGGCCAATCAGTCCAAACGTAGGCTTCTGCTCAACTTTGACAGGTATCTGTTGACATGACCTTGGTTTTCACATTGGCTGGTAGATGTTATGGCTAGCCAGCTAAGGCACCACATTCTTGAGTCCCCCCCAGTGGTGAAATGCAGCTGGTTCTATCCGGCTCGGGCGAACCAGTAGCACTGACGGTGGGAGGCTCCACCCACCCATCCAGACATCATCACGTCCCATTTTTGATGGTCTGCACATGTGCAGAAGTGTCATGCTTGAGCAAAGTGAGCGCACACATGTGTGCACTTCCATTTGCGAACCGATAGCGAAGGTAAGTGGATTTCACCCCTGGTAATCCCCCCATGCTCTCACCCCTCCCCCTTGAAGGGCAACCAAGAAATAAAGCATAATTAAGCATGGCTTCAGCTGAAGTCATTTTGCAGGTTGACACACCTATCTTAAAGTTGCCAAACTTAAGAAAAAACTGCTTTAATAAATGTTCAGGTCTACCCTATCTACACAGAGCTTTTCTAAAGAAACAATGCTGCCTCCATTAGCCTTTGTTTCTTCAGTTCCCACATATAACCTAAGTACTTGTGTAGAATGTTTCTCTCTTTCTCTCTTGCCAGATGAGATTTGGAACAAGGGTGAAATTCTTCACCTATGACAGTGTGACATTTCTGGGGATTTCAGAGATGACCTTTCAATGGCGGGACTAATATAGTGGGGGCAGGGTCAACCTGAAGAGTTCTTTGAAAACACCAGCCATTTGAAACAAAGGATGATAGTCCTGAGAGTGGCCTGAATATTGTAAGCGAAACTCGTGTGTGTTGCACAGTCAATGGGCACAGCTGGGAAGTCTCTGTCAGACAACATTGATTTTTGTTTTAAAATATTCTGGTATGTGTCATTTCCTGAAATATAAAACATACAGTTGAACTCTCATTTCAGATCAGAACTGCCCAGAATTCTTATCTTTCTGCCTTGGTTTTCTCATATGATCCTTTGCTTTCTTTGGCAATGTGCTGAAATTGGCTTTGGGGATGGAGATGTGACAAGACGATAAAAATCTTCTAGTCAGCAATATGCTGCAGATAGCAAAAACAGATGGGATTCCATGAGATGAGAAGCTGTCATTCTTGTACTTTGATTTTTTTCATTCCTGTACTTTGATTTTCTCAACAATCCTACTTGATTCTCAAGAACAGACTGGGTAGAATCTGTTCAATTACAAGGGCATTGCCTTGTGAAGCCACTTTGGATTCATTTGAGCCTGTGAACTATGAGAAAGTGTAGCTTCTCTGTGAGTTAAGCTCTGCCATATGTAGGCTGAATCCTTGCTCCTTCTTGTTACTCCAGGTTGCCAGAAAAGGATTTTTATAGAACTGGAAATGCTGTTTTGGGAGACAGAGTGATGCTGCTAGGTCTGACAAATGACAGTGCTTTTCAAGATGCCATTCTTCAAGCCAGTTGTTTTGGGCAGCTATTGCCAGTTCTCCAACCACCATATTATCTGGTTAAGCATGGGCTGGGAATGGATGACAACTAGTGGGATCTAAACTGAAAGGATCACTCTGATGTTCAGTACCTGCTATGGCATCCTTTTAAATTACATTTGATAATTGGGAGTTGAAGGGACTGTGCTGCAGTTATTATGTGCCTTCTTAAATCGACATTTCAAATTGGTTGCAATTGAGAAGGATGCATGCAAACATGTGTATAATATGTTAAAGAAAAGTGTACCGAAAACAGATATTTTATTCCTGAGTCCTGTTCCTAAAACATCCATAGATCTTGAGTGTTTTGTGAAACAATTCCCCAAGTTAGTATTACACTTCACACCCTAAATTTAATGGAAAGAAAATTTCACAGATGCCAGAGCTCTTTGTTTATCTAGGTGTTTCACCAGAATCTTAGGTCAGAGAGGGACTACAAATCTATCACTTACTCTTCTTGAGTTCGGGTGAATTCTCCTGCTGATGGCTTACAGGCAGTGTGACTTCCCTCCACCCCTTTAGCTCCACTCTACACAGCCTGAATGGATTTACCATGTGTCCCAGAACTTCTGACAATGCCGGACCCTTCTTCTACCAGGAGAGAAATGACCTGCAATGTGTGCTTTCACCTGGATGGGGACAGTGCTTTATGGAATAAGTTTGGTGCTGCTAAATGTTAAAATATTGCTTCAGCTGTAAATTTATCAGCAACTAGTGTACATGAGATATATAATGGAACAGGCATTGTGTGATGTGGCTGATAGGATCTATGCCTCAGATCTATCATGTGGCTATTTTTTAATGGGGTTCAAATCCTGCCCCACAGTGAAGCTGCCTGCATAATGGATGTACTTCCTTTCCTGAAATATCAATGTGGGAGGCCCTGGCAGTAGCAACTCTCTCAAATCTTCCTTTTCTGCAACCCTCTTCTCCCCCCCTCTCTGCCCATGTGAGGTCACATTCAGCCCCTGGTTATTTCTGCATTCCAACTCACCCTATTGCTGTGGTTAATGATGTGCTGCCAGGGACTCTACACTTCCTTCTGTTATCGCTTCATTTATTCCATCTTGATGCTTTCTTCTCTGCAGGCTGTGCTCGCTCATAACAGCATAAGAAGCCAATGGCTCATTCCTTTAAGTGTCTTATTCTTGTGGGTGATAGTGTTTCCCTTTTGAATACCAATAGAAATTACCATTCTGTTTCTAGGGGGGTGGGGGGGAACCCACCAAGTTCTTTTAAAATTGTACTTTCATCTGCATTGCCATTAAAAAAAATCTTGATTCCTTTGAAAGAAGTTATTCCTATGTGGCATACTGCAAAGACCTAGAGTTATTTTAATCAGAAACCACTATCCTATTCCTCCTTTTTAAAAAGCCTTTGAGGGCTATAGATGGCTTTACAAAGGTATCACTGGAAGGGAGGAAGATTTTGAGCTCCTTTTGAAGGATTTGCCCCCTTTTACACATAAATATACTTATGTTTAAATATATATTTTAACTATATTTATATAGATAAAATAGGTATAATGCATCTATTATAGATTCAATGTTCCCATTTTTTTTTGTTAGTTATGTTAAATAAGGAATACCAGAAAAATATTTCTGCTGAATTTTGATGACTTTGGGATCTTTGGAAGCTGCAAAATAATTTTGGGGACTGCACATTATCTGTGCGAGGCTTATGTTTTATTAGCCTTTGTTCCTGTTAACAGAGACCCTGCAACCAACACATCTCTTTGGAACTGAAGTAAGAACAATGCATTTAGAACCTTACCTGATAGGATATGTTTAGCTACGGTTAGGTCAGTGACTAATGCAAAGGTAGCAGTTATGTAAAAGAGTGAATATATAATGCAACTGGTTATCTTTATGTTGAATCAAATAAGTTTACATGTGGAATAAAAGGAGCTGCCTAACAGGAACATATATTTTGATAAGAGGAAATGTTGCCCTCTTCTCCTTTCTAATTTTATTCCATTAATATACACATACCATATAGCTTCCTTTTGTCTCATAGAGGGAAAGGGAGCCAGAAAAATATAGACATATATATGCACAAAAAAGAGTTGTCTAAGTTCCTGGATCTGTTTTGTTTTGTTCTTTTAACACCTTACTAAGGTTGGGCACATGTGACCTTATCCACACTTGGCAGATGGAGACCGGAATGTGTTTAAAATAGGCCTCCATAGTAAAACTTTTTTTTCCTAGTTATTTTTATGTTCTTCTGATTTATGGCATATTTGCCTGCCTTTCTATTCTTGCTGTCCCTTGCACATGTTCTCCTCTACTTCCCTTTTGGCACTGTGTTCTAAACTTAGTTGAGTTGTCACTGGGGTGGGCAGTAGATAAATGAAAGTCTATACTCCCCGGGGCAGTTTGCAATAGATCATCAAGGATTCTGGAATCTTATTTAATACTGGTGTGAAGGCCTAGATTGCTGCAATATATCAGCAGTGAACTGGAAGATGTCATTAGGTAACGTTTCAAGAAAGGAAAGCTCACCCTCAATCGTATTCCTATATTTGAGATCATCACCCATCAGAAATAAACTCTGTTTCTGGGAATTGATGGGAAGGGATTCTGAGGAGGAAAAAGCAGGAAACAGAGAAGAAAAAAGAGAGAGAGGCGAGTTTGAGGAAAGGGGCAGAAGAGAAGGAGCCATGTAAGGAACCTCTGCAGATCAGTTCAAGGCAATGAAAATAGATCTGATTTAACAATGACAACAACAATGGATTTGGTCTTCTCCAAATTTAGCTATTAATGTCTTTGATATATAGTCACTCAAAAATAGATTCATACCTGGTTTTGTAGGTCATTCTGATACAGCAGGCAATCAGCTCCACACCTTGAGCTATCATTTTGCAATTTTGTTGTGCACACACAAATAGGCACATGCAGTACTGTGGCTCTCCTATGATCTTGATAATAAAAAAGACAAAATAGATTTTTTGACCTTGAAGACAGTCCATGCAGGTGAAATGGGGCTGCTTCCCTATTTGACCTTTTCTGCAATTATAGAAAGGATTACATCGGGGTGAAATGCTAGCAGTTCGAGTCGGTTCACCTGAACTGGGGGTAAAAAATGCTACTGGTTCACCAAACTGGTAGTAAAAAATGTAAAAAGAAAAGTTCTGACGATCAGTTGAGCGACGCACAATCATCGGAACCTTTTTGTAACCTTTTAAAAGCATTTTTAACTACCGGTTCCGGAAAACTGATAGTAAAAAAATGCTAAAAAAGTTTTTTAAAAAGTTCCGACGATCACGCGTCACTCAGCTGATCGTCAGACCTTTTTTTAAAAAAAAACTTTTTAGGCATTTTTTTTTAACTACCAGTTCGAGCGAATAGGTAGTAAAAATGCTTTTAAAAAGTAAAAAAGGGATCCAATGATCACAGCTGTGCCACGCGATCACTGGAGTCTTTTTTTTTACTTTTTGAAAGCATTTTTTTACTATCCATTCACCCGAACTGGTAGTAAAAAATGCTTTTAAAAGATTAAAAAAAGGTTCCGATGATCATGCGGCACAGCTGTGATCGTCGGAGTCTTTTTTTTTACTTGTAAACCATAAAAAATGGTAGTAAACTGCTTCAGATTTCACCACTGGATTACATACTTGTAATCTCCAACATCTTCATCTGATATCATTTCAACACCCTATTGTCTTTCCTTGTTCTGGTATCATAATCATATAGAAGGTGTAAAAACTGCAAAAAAAACCCATCAGACAATCAATTGTCTGCAAATTTGTTTCATGCAAAAACTGTATCACCTTTTGTACCTCAGAAAGTGGAAACATTCCTTAGGGTGGTGTAGCGCTTTATAAGCCCATGAGATCATCAAGCCTTTCTATGTATGTTTCAAAGATTCAATCTCTTGGTTTAGTGTAGGATTTTGATTGGGACTTGTTTTGCACCCCTGCAATGTATACAACATAAAATGTACTATGTACTATGTACTAAAATGTCTTCCCATAGCTTACTGTACTGGCTTGAAGTACGTGAACAGCATTGATGAACAGGCATTAAATAAATATGACTAATAGCATTACTACAGCCATGCTCCTGGGAAGTTACCTCAAATGGCACAACATTTGCAGAAAACACAGTCACACATTTTCACTACCAATTATATCCTCTTTCCCATGGGCAATTCCATCTGAAAAGAGAGATCAGGTTTGCTTTGAGCAAGCAGGAGGCTACTGTCTGCAAACACCCATCCCACAATCGCCTCAGGTGCAATCAACTCATCTCTGTTCTGGGAACATTGCCCAGGGAGAGAACAGTAAGACCCCAAACATGGTAAGCTTCTGCAGCTCTGGTTGCTACTAACCTTTCTGTGTACATCTTTCTTGCTATAGAAACAAGAGATTCTTTTCTATCTCAGTTCCACAAAAGGGTATCGCTCTGACAGGCATTATCCTGATCAAGGGTCTTTTCCTGGAACACACACGCACACACTCATGGGGAACGCTCAGTTTCCTCCCTGACAG
Organism: Ptyas mucosa; assembly: GCA_012654045.1. Classification (NCBI taxonomy): domain Eukaryota; kingdom Metazoa; phylum Chordata; class Lepidosauria; order Squamata; family Colubridae; genus Ptyas; species Ptyas mucosa. The sequence continues at coordinate 5,867,424 of WNWU01000004.1, forward strand.
GTAGGTTCTTCCTTTAACAGAATCTTGGCGGAATTCATTACTCTGGCAAAGAAGGGTTTTAATGCAATACAAAGCTTTCCCTTCCCCCCTTCGCCTAGTGTACATAAAAGCCCTATGTGAATAAGGTTGCAGTAAATGTCTCCCTTTTCTAGATTTATTCCTTCATTAGTAATTCAAATAAATTCCACTGTATAGGAGAGACTTCCATAAAACTGCTGCATTTTCCTCACCATGCAAAATAAATACTGGGGCTGTATCTCTGATAATACATAAACTGCTCTTTGCAGTCTCGCTCTCTCTGTTTTCCTGTTACAAAATTGCCAAGAGAGAAAGATTTGTTCCTAGAATCTATGTAGGATTGCTTTATTCAATACAGTTCTGTTTTTTGTCATGGCCAGATAAAAGAAATAATTTCCTTTGCTACTCTAGTTAAGAGAGAAGCAATACATGATCAGATAGTATCTGATTTGGATAACTCGAACAAAGGATTAGGCACATTCAAGCAGTAACCAATAGATTCATCACGAGAGCTTTGTGTAATTTCAGTACACAAAGCAATATGCCACTTAATGTCTGATGCTTTATGTGTGCTAATTTGGAGGGAGGGGTATTGAGAGACTGTAGACTATCATGTACTGGATTTTCTAGAAATTGCTGGATGGTCTCTACTTCAAATGGTTTGAGCTTTTGGTCTAATCCAGCAGGCCTCTTATTCTTATTCCAGTCTGGAACCTACTCTGAAAAAATTATTAAGCATTCTTAAAAGCAAACATATTCTCTACAGGGATTAAAAGGCTATCAAGGTGTGTCTATTTTTATAAATTTTATTAAGATGAAGCAGACAGTAGCATTTCTAAAACTGTTCACCCCCTTCTTTTATGTCAGGTGCATTTTGCTTAGAAAGTCTTCCAATTATTCTGTTACATCTGTGGGAAACCTGAACTAAAACCAATTCCCCATATTCCATTCTCTTCCAACATTTCTTCTTGAGGTTACTTTCTGTTATAACAGAACTTTCCCCAGAAGACCAGTGCAAGCCGTCACTGAACCAGACAAAACAGGAGCCAAAAAGGAAACTAAAATTAGTCAGCAGAGTTGCCTCAGGCAGTAGATCACTTGGGGATTTCTCATTTTTTCTTTTAACTTCCATCATCTCTATTTATAATTTATAGATGATTGATTTTTCCTCCTCTGCATGTGACAATGAAGAACATTATTAGCATTTGATTGGGCCTTCTGAGTCAAGAGAGGCCAAACAAGCTTGCAACCAGGGCCTCTCCTCAATGTGCACAGTTTATTCATTCTCACTGCTTCTGCTTTTGCACAGAATCTGCACAAGGTATTTGGGAGAATGGAATATACTGTATATCTGAAGCTCAAGGTGAGTTCTCTATAAGTATTAAGAATCTTGACATGGAGAAACTGATTGTGGAGCTGATGTGCAGACACATACTTTATAGATTTCTTACATAAATACATAATCTATGACTTAAGGTTAGAAAGAAACATTCCTTTTTTGGAACTAAAGATTTCTATCTCTATGATGAAGACAGAAATGTGCAATCTTTCATGTTCATCTGTTCTACTGCAATCCATTTAGGTCAACAGAGAAAGAGATGAACTGCAATTCTTTCTCTCCCAAGTTAACAGTTCAGCAGATCTGGAAGGCATCAGGTTAGGAAACATAGCTTAGTATAACAAGAATTTTCAGTGTAACTAAAAAAGAAATTAACTGAGATTTTAAAATTCAACAGGGAAACATACCATACTTTTTGGAGTATAAGTCACCCCCCCCACACACACAAAAAAAAGTGGGTGAAAATTTAGGTGCATCTTATAGACCAAATACTGACATTTTTGGCCTCCTGAACCCTCCGTGTGTTGCGTTTTTACCCTCCATGGCCCCCAGAAGCACTGTGCAGTGCTCCGCATGGCCCGTTTTCATGGCCCATTTTCACCAAAACGGGCCTGTTTTTACCAAAAAGGAGCTCATTTTTGGGCTCCCAAGCCCTCCGTGTGTCATGTTTTCATCTTCCCCTGCACCCAGAAACACTCTGCAAGCCAAAAATGGGCACGTTTTTGGTGAAAATGGGCCATGTGGAGCACTGCAGAGTGCTTCTGGGGGCCTGGGAGGGTGAAAACTCGATGCATGGAGGTCTTGAAAGCCCAAAAATGAGCTCCATTTTGGTGAAAACAGAGCCATTTTGGTGAAAACGGGGCATGTGGAACTCTTCTGGGGACCTGGGAGGGTGAAAATCCAACGTGCAGAGGCCAAAATCTATTTTTTTCTTGTTTTTCTCTTGTAAATTTAGGTGTATCTTACAGTCCGATGCATTTTATAGTCTGAAAAATATGGGTAAATGATAAACCAAGAGAATGATATTTATATATATTTACTTTTGGATTTATAAAAGAGATGTTAAAATCTTAAAGAACCCTGCATGATGAGATAAAGGAAAAAAGAAGAGCAATCAAATCCCATGAAAATGGTTAGGGATATTTGGATTAAATATTAAATTAGAAGTAAAAGGAACGAATATGTAGCTGGCTCATTTCATCAAGATTAAAACAAAATATGTATTACTTCTGACAAAATTTTGTCAACCCCAGCAATGAAAAGATAATGTTTTATAAATTTGGTTGGATATAAAATGGGATATAGGATGAAGAAATAATTGTTTGTAACTTTAAGGAATGGGAAGAATCCCTAAATTTATTTATATCTCTTGTGATGAAGATTGAAGTAACTTCTTTATATATTTCCTTTCTCTTTCTTTATTATATGTTTAGCTTTTTCTTTCTTTTTTCCACCCCTTTTCCCAACTTTAGAAACAGGTCTAAAGTTAGCTAAAGTAACAAATAATCATTCCTTGAGCAGGAGGTGCACTACAGACTCCTTCAGAGGAGATGGAAATACCTCTTCACCCAGAGCAGCACTGACTTCTCAAATCCAAACTCCTTTTACTCCCAAGGGGCCTTAACTAGCCACAAGAGATAGGTATCCAGCTCAGTCATCTGCATTGACATTAAATAGCCAGAGTGGCACTCAGCTTGGATCCATTTTCTGTTTCATTTTCCAAATGTTACAGGAGAATTTCATGTGTTCCTAGTAATAGACTTTCCCTAGAAAAGAATAGGTTGGGGCAGACCAATCTAATAGTCAGCCCCCACTGTGCTTGATGGGTAAGTGGATAGGTGACACTGCAAAATTTTATAATAATATGAGAATGATCCTTTCATGACAAGTTGCAAAGCTTGATGTCCCCCAGTTTCTGATCACATTGTATGTGTCCCAAGACAAAAACCACTGGAAAAAGTTTCTTGAGGCCTCTAGAAGTAAAGATAGCCAAACCTACTAGAGTACTGTTTCTGGGGCTATGGAAAACCAGTGATAGATTTACTTGGTTGTAGTTTAAATGACAGGTTGGAATTTCTGGTTATGTCTATTTTTTTTTAACTGGAACTGGATAATGATAGTTATTTTAGTAATGTGTAATGGATTAATTTGTAATTGTTTTGTTCATTTATGTTGTTATTTTTGATAATAAGAGATGGGTAGTATTTCTGGTGATGTTTTTGATTGGGACTAGTTGATCATTGCTATTTTTAGTAATGTTTCATTATTATTTTTTAATTGGGATTGAATTTTGATTATTTGAAGAGAGGGATTAGAAAAATTTGCTTAAATGGATATGGAAATACAAATATTCAAGTTGTTATTTCTGGTTACCCTAATAGATTTTGTTGGTTAGTAGGAGACCTGAAGATTTAGAAATAGGCTTATAAAAAATGGGGTGAGGTATGGAATAAAGAAGAATTTGATTTTATTTGAAGAGACAAATCGAAGTTGCTAATGTTGACTTTTCTTTTAGTTTTTCTCTGCACTTTAATATATGCATATACATACATACATTGTACATATATGTCTCTCTCTCTGCATATTTAACTTCGTGTGTTATAATAATATAAGACTGTTTATGTCTATGCATTGTAATAATAAAAATGTCAGCATAAAATTATCAGAAAAAAGAAATGTCATGGCCGATGATTGCTGGCTATTTAATTCCTAATAATGAAAGAAGAATTTGAGAAAAGATTTTTTTTCTGCTATTGTTACTTAATCTATAACACTGCTACCTTTGATGGAGACATACATATATTTTCCATAGGAATTTAAGAGCAAATTATACTTCAGGACTAAGGCAAAACATCCCAATTAGATGGACCAGGTAGACTCCTGAATGATTTATACTGCAATCCATAGAGAAATGCAGAGAAGCAGGATACTTATTCTTTCAATCACCCCATCGTCAGTCAGTGGATTTTACAAAAGTTAAATAATCAAATCTATACCTGAATTAAAATTATTGGAACTGAATTAGTTACACTGGTTCCCAGTGTAGTCTACTGGTTCCCAGGTAGAATTAATGATATTGGAATGTTCTCTGGTTGGAAGGATAGTAATAAACAAAATCTCCCCTTTCTTGGTCTGAATCAAACTAGGTGCAAGGCAACAGATAAGGTAACTTAGCTGTTCCCATATTCAAAGTCAACCTCATGCCACCCCTATTTTAGGCCTCCTTTATTGCCGAACATGTATGCACACAGTACATTTCATAACCATTTATATTCATTTCTTCTTGAAGTTGGGTTTTGTGAAAGAATAGAATACTCCATAGATGAATAAAATTCCCCATCATTCTTCTTCTTCCTCCAGTCAGCTATACTGCACTAAAGTAATTTCAGCATTTGGCTTTTATCATATTTCCTTCTTGTTACAATTTGATTAATCACTGCACTTGGGCCAACAGCATTTAAAGGGTTGCTTTTATTAGGCCTCCCTTAGTAACAAAATCCTACTGTCAGCAAATCATTGTCCAGAAGTGCAGCATTATGTTTGTAACATGTCTCCTTAATTTCTTACTCTTATCCATGTTTGGGGATGTTGAGTTAGCAGAGTGGCTTTGCCTACTGATACAATATTTATTTATTGGATTTCTTTTTTTCTTCTTCAAGTTTTTTATTTTATATTACATATACATATCAATACGTGAACAGTGTGGCACATAGGTGCCATACATTTCAGTACAGATAAAATAATATTATTAATCATAGTTATCACATTCATCCAGTTTATATATTTCTAGTAGTAATACACATTTCTATCATATTATAATCTTCCATTATTTCATATTGTTTAAACATACATACTACCACTGTTCTAAACCTCCCTCTTATCATTGCACTTATTTTATAAAAATGTTTATGCTAAGATTCCCCCTTTCTCTTATTTCGGTCTTTATTCTAACTTTTATTCATATTACCATTATATTAAAAGATGTTCCCTTTATATTACAATACTATTCTTAATTGTTTCATTGTTCAATATTTAAATATACAATTCTAATACCAATCACAATATTATTTAAACATATAAATTAATTCTATTCATATTCTTTACATTCGTCCAATCTGTATGATTCCACTAGTAATATACCTGTTTATATTAAAAAATGTTCTTTCATCATTTTATTACTCATTATTTAACTTTATTATTCCACTACAAATCATAATATTATTTAAACATACTCAATAATACCATTATTCAATCTTTAATTTTTTCCTTTTTAATACTTAGTTCTTATTCATATTTCCCATATTTCACTCTTTGAATCTATTTATATTAAAATACTATCCTTCATTGTTTCATTATTCAATGTTTCAATATACTATTCTAATGCCAATCACGATATTATTTAAACATACAAAATAACTCTATTTATATTCTTTGTTTTCATCCAATCTATATAATTCACATTAATACACATTTATATTAAAATATGTTCTTTTCGTTATTTAAATGCTTAGTGTTTACCAATCACAATGTTATTTAAACTTACTTAATAATAACATCATTCAATCTCTAATTTTCCCATTTTATTATTACTTTTGTTTCATCATGTAAAGGTATATGTACAAATAATCCCTCAATCTCTTATTAAACACATTCCAATCTCTGTTCTAATTTCTCCTCTTGCCACCATTATAAAAAAGGAAAGAAAAAGAAAGAAAAGATTTTTCTTTCTTCTTTTCCTATCCGTCTTCTATCCATCATCTCTAGTTCGCATCAATACTTTAATTCTTATCCTTTTTTTAACTTGCCTCCTATATTCTTCTATTAAATCTTTATCTCTGTTTATATCTGTGTCTACTTCCTGCCTAGTCAATCTTAGTGTTTCTCCCATCCCTACCGTCTTCCACTGTCTAGCTTTGAAATTATCAGCCTGGATCCCTGTCTCCTTTCCCAAAGTATCTTCCTGTTCCTCCCATTCTCTTTTTGGATCTCTTAGAATGTTTTCCACTTGGTTTGATTCATTATTAATCTTATTGATGACTCCTCATTATCTTCTTTTCATGGATTCCTCAATTCTATTTTTCCCTCTATTCCTTCTGCTAGCTCCTTCCTTTCATGGGCATCTTGGTCATAACTCATTGTCCTTTGTATAATATTTTCCAATTTTTGATCTATGCCTTCCATTAATTCCATAATCGCCTTATGTTCTTTCTGTATAATATGCTTTATGCTTTGAAACATCAAATCCATCTCGTTCAAAGTTCCCCTCATTTCCTCCTTATGTTGCATCTTATCTTGTTTTAATAAATTCCACTTTTGGCCAATAGCCCAAGAACCATTTGTTCAAACCTGAAGTTACTCTTCAAAGTATACACTAATCACAGTTCTTTATGTTTCATAAGTAGTCAGTCAGTTCCATTTACATAGTCCAAGCCTTTTTAAGTCACCTTTATAGATTCAGTCATATAACTTAATATTCAGGGGTCACTTTAATTAAATGTCTTCCTTGTTCTCACATTCAAATATTCAGTAGTCGTAGGGTAAATGTATATAGTCCAGTAAATATTTTCACAGTCCTTTAAATGGGTATTCCCAGGCTTGTATATTTTCCTTTCATCAGCAGGTGGCAATATCAGGTTAATTTTCAATATTGTTACTAGAAATCTAGTTTTAATTATTTTAAATTGTAATTCAATTATAGAAGCATTGTTAATTTTTTAAATATGTAATTCTAGCATTTTAAATTGCTTTCCCAATGTCACGTCTTCCCATTTTAAGAGTCCAATTTCCTGTGTTTTTAAAGAATTTTTTCTCTCTCTTTAATCCTTTCCTTCTGGTCTGGTAGTATTCTCAAAGTGTTTGATCACCACTTTAACAGATAGTTCTGAGTAAATCCTAGATTTCTCTTTTGGGATTAACTTTTGGATAAAACAAAATCCTCTCACCCAGTTCCACACTGTTCACGAAAGTCCACTCCAGCTCAAAGCTTAGATGGTCATTGGCTGTCCCAGCTTCATGGCAACCATCTTAGGCTGTCTCTTCTCCTCATCGTGGCTGAGAGGGAAAGTAAGCCATGGATCAAGCAAGAAAGCTGCAACTCTCTGAGACCTCACAGGGTGTCCCTCTTTGCTTCACCGCCCCTCCAAGGTGGCTTTGGATCCTTTCAGTTCCCACCAATGGGGAGAACTTGGCACGGGAGCACAGAAACCTGCTCTCCATGTCTGATCTCACCATAACATCAGCCAGAGGTCTCTATTTATTGGATTTCTATGCTTCACATCTTAGTAATACAGTGACTCTGGGCAGTTTAAAATATAATAAAAGTTAAAAAGTGCAAAAAAATAATTAAAAGAGAATAAAAAGTTAAAACATAAAATTAAAAACAAAGATGATAGGCAGCCTGGGGAAGAGAAATTTCTCTATTGCATCAGCAATCCCCAATGTAGCAGGCCCCTATCAGGGCTCAGGCCAAATGTTCTTGAGGTCTAATTTTTTTTTTTTAGTACATCCAGTTTTTCTAGGGAGTGGAGAGTAAAAAGTAGGTGCGGAGATGCACAAAGCAGTGGGGTTGCAGATGCAGCATTTACAATATTCTTTTTCTATACATTATGTTGGTTATCTGAAGAGCACAGGAGAGACATTAAAGGGAGAAGCTCCCAATCTTGCAGAAATCATTGCTACATTTTTTCTGGTGCAAAATCCTCTAATGTTTTTCTTCTTCATTAGGCAGTACCAAGGGCTTAGAGGGTTGTATGGATGAATCCAAGTTTTGGAAACTCCTGAATATTACGACATACTGATAAAAGAAAGAAAGAAAGAAAGAAAGAGAGAGAGAGAGAGAGAGAGAGA
>WNWU01000004.1:5875726-5989197 GCA_012654045.1 Ptyas mucosa
AAAAGAAAGAAAGAAAGAAAGAAAGAAAGAGAGAGAGAGAGAGAGAGAGAGAGAGAGAGAGAGAGAAAGAAAGAAAGAAAGAAAGAAAGAAAGAAAGAAAGAAAGAAAGAAAGAAAGAAAGAAAGAACAGCATTTAGTCTAAAGATCTCCCACAGTCATTTTTCAGAGTGACACTTTGTGGCACTTTGCTTGAGGAAGAAGTACATATAATTGCTTGGTTCAAATTATAGTTTATTACAATTATAATTATTTCGATAACCTTGAAGTAAAACACCAATGAGGAGCAAAAACCGATTAAGATGGAGCAAATGCGTTCTGGAGTCTGATTGTGTTAAATAGCTGTTTGGCTTCAGTTAATTAGAAAAATGAACTTGCTTGTGCCAATTTGTAATCGCCAAACAAAATTAGGCTCTTGTTCCATTTTTGCCTGCCAAAAGGTTTTCATGCACCAATCAATTATAACTGCTTATTTTGGCCGTCTTGTCCTTTTTTTTTTTTTTAGGGTTAGGGTTAGGGTTAGGGTTATCAATTGATGGTTGACAGCTACCTCTGCAAATTTATGTGCCCACAATGTAATCAGACACAGATATTGCACAAATCAATTGGAAATGCAGTGGTCAGAAACATTTCAGACATGAGATTTTGACACTAGTGGTATACAAAAAGGAAACAAAAGCTCCAAATTATTTACCTCTGTTATAGGGCAAAAGGTGCTGTGTAATTAGCAGAAGACATGTCGTGTTATGTAATGAGTCTGTTAGAAGAATTTTCTTGCCCCGATACCAATTCAGGTCACAATAAATGCATAGGGCAGCTGCTGGAAGCAGAGGATAGTTTATTCAACAACATAACATGGAATAAAGCTATCAAAGGTAAACTATAAAGTTTAGAAAGCTAAGAGTAAAAGTACTTATAGTAACAATGGGCTTTGATCATGAAGTAATGGATTTGGAAGTGAGGCATGTTTAGATGTGAAAATCAAAAACGTTCACTAAGAAGTCTGGAAAGGAAGATCGTTCATTGCCCTGGAGGGTCTGTTGATCTTAGATATGTAGATCCTTTCCTAGACGTGGATTTTTTTATAAAGGGTTCTGATGTTGGGGTGCAGAATTGTGATAAAAGACTTATCTTGAGGGGATTCCATTTTATGTTTGTTTACCAGTGTCGGAGAGGCACTCTTAATCAATTTTAGCCTTAACATCAAATATGAGTGGAGTAAGTTTAAGCGGCTTCTATCTTTGTTTTAAGGCTTGCCTGGCAGATCAGAGGTGGCTGGAGCCGCTGCTCAACTTGGATAAAAGGGAGGAATGTATTACCGGGGCTTTTATCTTCAGACAAGTCCTTCACATCTCCATTTTTATAATTTAAAGAGGATTTTCCTGAGATAGTAAGGTGGCCAAGTATATTTCAGATTTCCTATCCCCCAACCTTTTAAAGTAGTTTTGGGACCCTATCCAGGTCTTGGTTTTTGTAGCTGATTGATTGTATTTCTGTTTATTCTTCCTGGAATTGTACTCACTTTCTCTGACATTTTTCAGTTTTTTCAATTTAATTTCTCCTCTAGATCATGTTATTTACTTAATATCTTAGCTTATTGGTAATAATTTCTTTGTAAATTTTCCAATTACTTCAGGACTTTTTTTTTATTAGACAGCTACTTCATTATTCAAATCCTCTAATGTGGATTAATTGACTTCAGTTGATTCAGTATCTTCTTCCAACTTTTGTGTTTTGTATGTGGTGATGGAGTCAGCAATTGGTGGCCACTTCAGTCACCCTTCTTAACAATACTGCACAGTCTGCTAAAAAAGAAGGTCTTTGAATGTATGAATTTATACTGAAGCAAGTTCATTAATCTTCACCTTTTATTTCTGTAATATTTTAGAGGTCAGCCTCATGCGGCTCATCAGAATACTCAAACTCAATATCAGATTCTGAAGGTTTGTCCACTTGTCCCTTAGTCATCACTCTAGTTTGTTGCTGCTCACTAAAGGAAAATGTATTGTTGTGGTAACTTCTTTTTCACTTGATTTATTGGCCACATTATTCACTGCTTCATCATATGCTGGGAAATACAAAGTAAAGTGGTTGTGTTTACTAATTAGTATGAATTGATTCTAAGGTAATCTCATCCACTGGGACCTAAGAAGTACCACAAGATGAGAAGTGTTTAACCTTTTGCTAGCTTACATTATGGCTGTTGTTTTTGCATAAAACATTCTTCATTACCTTTAGGGGCTATTCCAAACCAGGAATGAAATCCAGCAGGTTCTGACAGGTTCTGGAAAACCAGTAGTGGAAATTTTGGGTAGTTCAGAGAACTGGCAAATGCCACCTCTGGTTGGCCCCAGAGTGGGGTGGGAATGGAGATTTTGCAATATCCTTTCCCCAGGAGTGGGGAGGGAATGGGAATTTTGCAGTATCCTTCCCCTGGAGTGGAGTGGGAATGGAGATTTTGCAGTATCCTTCCCCTGCCATGCCCACCAAACCACATCCACCAAGCCACACCACGCCCACCAAGCCACACTCACAGAACTGGTAGTAAAAACAATGGATTTCACCACTGGTCCAAACCAAATCACATACAACATTTCTTGTAAAACAACAACAACATTATAATGAATATCCTGGCAGAGACATGAGAAACAAACAGTGCAAAGAGACAAAGCAGAAGTAATAGTAATGATAGTTAGCCTGTTAATGAATAAAGACATTTCTTTCAAAAAGAATAAAAGTTTTCCTTTAGAAAAATTAGAATTAAAAGAAAATCTAGTTTGCTTGCAAATTGTTGCCTCTTCTTCTCTCCTAATAAATTAGCTGGGTGAGTTGCATAACCCTATCAACTTTAGAGGCTTCTCTGAGATGAGCTTTCAACAACTTCTCCAGGGCTTAGTAAAGTGGCCTTATGCTCTGACCTCTACTCACTTCATTAACATGGCTGTGGGGAAAAAAAGTGAGATAGCAGCAGTGAGATTATATTGGCTGTTCTTCACTGCCATTTTACCAGAAGTCTCCTATACTGGTATGCAGTACATGCAGTTCTATCCTGGGGCTACTTCTGTGCGATATTGGTGCTGAACTAATGTGATAATTTTGCATCAGAAGCACAATGAGAGGAAGATCATCCCAACTGTATGCAACCTTTGCAGTGTCCCTTTAACATTACTCATTTGCAAAATGTGACTGAAGACTCTGTTTTTGGAGGAATTCCTAACTGAACAGAGTCCATGTCTTTAAAATTTATGTGCATACAGTCATAAAATTGAGAGTAAAGATATCCATCAATGTGATCTATGTTCACTTGCACAGATCCATTTTTCATCCAGGTTAAATTTGGGATAGATCTGCAAATCTTTCTCAGATTTAAATACAAATTATGTTCTTTTGTCTTCTGTGTGCCATATTTAGTTCACATGGAATTGTTAATTCTTCAGTAAGAGTGAATTCATCCCCCACACCATTGCCTTAAAAAACAGAACAAAACACTCAAATAACTTGGCTTGTTTTCTAAATCTCCTATTGTTTTATAATTCACACTCAAAGTGTGATAATCAGCATTCCTTTTATGTCAGACATATGTCTAAAATGTTAAGAGCAATGTATACAAGTACAGTCATTATTTTTTGTAGTTCCAATTGTCTAATTAGATAAAGGATAGTCGGAGTTCACAGTTAGTTTGGAAATTGCCTTGATTAGATTTTGGGTTCGTATTATTAACAAGGAACCATCAAATCTATAATGGCAAGCATGCTCTGTGGTCATTTATGATTCAATAAATTGTTCCTCAGGATGCTAACTTTCAAGCCCAATTGTCAGACTATGGGAAATTTCTATTATAATTTTTTTTTTTAAAAAAAAATGCATGGCCTGTCTCATCATGTATCTGAATAAGCGGATAGAGACAAACTAAGGCAGATGCAGACAAGTCATTCTAAGTTTATCCCAGTTGTTCATGACAAACTTTATTTCTGGCAGCTTCACATCAGAATGGCTTTATATTAATAAACCCACCATTTCATCTCTTTTGAATTCATCCAGGATTCTAAAAACAGTCCAAGTAAACTATCATTAGATAACATGGAGTGGGGAAGAAACAAGAGATGTCATCTTGCAATACTATACCCTAAAAATTATGTTTTTATGTCTATAGCAACTAGACTGTATGTGCTGCAATTAAAAACATTCCGTTTTTAATTCCGATATTAGGCTTCCCAAATTTGCAGTCTGAATCTAAAATTCAAGGCATTTTCATTCATGAGAGGGGAAAAAAACCTAGTAAGATAAACTAGGATGATAACTCAGAGTAAAGTTAAAGACCAAAAATGTCAACTATAATTTGTAATTGTAGATTACATTTCGCTCTGTGAAATAACATTATCTTGTTGGACCCAGGAAACATACCTTCTCAGTCAGGGTGCTCATACTTTGGAACAGTTTTTCCCTTGAGATCCAGTTGGCTTCAACCTTATTAGTCTCCTGAAAGGTTATGAAGATCTGGATCTTTCCTTAGGCATTAGGGTCAGGACATATTCTACATACCTGATATTAGTGTGAGTTATTTTGGTTGTAGTGTTTTTGACAGTATTTGTTTTACTTATTTTTTTATTAGTATGGTTGTTTCTTAGCCACCCATCATTTCTTGTTTAAAATTGGTAGCCATATATATTTTTCCAGACTAAAAATATTATAAATAAATCAATAAAATAAGCTTAATCACAATAAAACTTGGCATGTTGTATAAAACAAGGCAACCGGTTTCTAAAGCTGTTTTAAATACTTTAGATAGAAGCATATAAAATAGTGAACCTTTTAAAAAGAGAATACTGTAGACAGCCAAGAAAACAAACTGATGGATTGTCAAACAAATCAACCCAGAATTCTCACTTGAAACACAAATGACTAGATTGAATTCAGGCTACTTAAGGTGCATTATGAGAAGACCCAAGTCTCTGGGGAAAGTGGAAAGAAAGAGAGGACAGGGATGATCAGGATGGACTCAGTTATAGCAGCAATGAGAGCACCGATGGGAGACTGGAAGGAGAGAGTTGGAGATAGATTACCCATAGTAAGAGAAAATCTCTGTGGTCCCTAGGAGTTGAAAACAACCTGATGGCATATAATCAATCTCTTACTTTCAGGGGTATAAAAGAGGTCCTTATCATATAAATGCTATCTTTGATGGCACACATCAAAGTCTACATCATAATGAGAAAAGTTCCTGGTTCATCCAAGAACTTTTAATACCACAAAGGGCAGAATAAAAGAGAAGAAAATAGATCTGATGCCAAATGTATAAAGAATACAGTCAGTTTACAACTCCTTAAGCTTTGTTCAGCAGGGATGACAAGGTATTAAGGGAACTGTGTATTGTAGAAGAAGAAATGATATAAATGGTTAGTATGTCAGATTGGGTGACTTTGTGTTATTTGTATTTCAGCGATTATAAGAAAAAGGAAAGTCAAAGTGTGAGACTTGGAGAAAGCATAGGAAGTAAATGTGGTAAAAACTAAGAGATCCAAAAATTGTCTACGTTTACAAAAAGCATGCATTTCCTTAACAGTTTCCTAGAGAACACAGTCTTTTGGGGGTAACTGAAAACCAAGCCGTTATGCATATTCTGTTCTAAGGCTATTTGAAAAAGCTTCTTTTTCAGTGACCTTTACACAAGGTAATTATAATTTCTGTCTTATTGGCCTGAAACATTTCTTAGAATTCCATTTAGCCTGTTCAAAATGGTGGTCCAATTTGGGATCCATGATATACCATGTCATGACATTGAAATCTTCAATGTTGTATGGATACGAAGAACATGATGGTTTCTGTGCTTTTAATGAAAAAGTTTGAAAGGCATATTTGCTTCTCCTTCAGATAGTATGGGTGTCAGAAGAATGAAAAAGTTCACTGCAGAAAGCATATAAAGGCTCTCAAATAAAAACCTCTGGGGAAAAATGTTTTCATGTTGAGCCTGGAGAAAGGACATAAATAGGAGTGTTTCCACATGAAACTCATTTATGACATTTTTCTGGGATCCAGAAGAATAATGTTTTTCTGATCTTCCTTTCCTCCTCAAGAGAAAAGAAATAAATTTTGATTGGTGGTGCTTGGATATGTCAATTAGAAACATCTGCTGAGGAATTTCCTGGGTGTAAAAATATGCAAGAATCAAATATAAATAGGTTAATGTAGTGTCATTGCACTCTACATCATGACAAAATTTCTCCCCCTCCCCCCACACACAGAGGAAACAGACATCTTTCATGATAAAGAAAAATAACAAAATAGATACTCGTTTCTCCATTTAGCATGCACCGTTGTATGGTAGAGATTGTGTTGATGACATTTCCAAACAAATAGCTGTCCTTTTAACTGATCTGCAGAGTTGTTTTCCATGTTACTTTGCAGGGATGATAGCAGTTGTATAGCAAACACATACACTCTTTTTGTGTGTGTGACATAGCTAGAAACTACTGCTAACACTTATAATTACTTCTGGTTATGGTGAAAATTGCCTATGTACATAGTAAATAATATTTTATTGTCACAAAGATTGGGGATTGGATGTCATTGTTTATGCCAGAAGTAATTCAATAGCTCATTCTCTTTCCATAGCAACATTCAATGAGAAAATTAGCACCTAATATTGATATCCATATACTTCTGCATGAAAATTGACATTAATAGAGGGATAAAAGCATTTTAAGACTGTGGTTCTTCAAACTGTTATATCACCACAGCTGTTAAAGCAGCTAATATTTGAAAGCCAACTGAATTTACCATGCTAAGCTTTTTCAAATTCAGTGTGTCCAATTAAGCCTGGGAGCCATAATAATAATAATAATAAAAAACTGATGAGTGTTCCCACTTATGGACATTAGTTATGGAACTGCAAGTGTCTACCATTTTTGTCCAGAATGCAATTGAATTCAATAGATTCCTATAGAAGATAAAGTCAAAGTAGAGGAAAATCATCACATAGGTGAGTGATGAAATAGTAGAATTGGCATATGTAGACCTTAGGAGCCTGAGTGGCGTAGCAGGCTAATGCTTCCTATTAAGGCAGCATTTAACATCCAGCTGCCTGCAATTACTGCGAGTTCTAATCTCACCAGGCTCAAGGTTGACTCAGCCTTCCATCCTTTCTAAGGTGGGTAAAATGAAGACCCAGTTTGTGGGGGCAATAAACTGACTTTGTATAAATATACAAAAGTATGAAGGCTATTGCTTAACGCATTGTAAGCCGCCCTGAGTCTCTGGAGAAGGGCGGCATATAAATATAAATAAAATTAAAAAATTAAAATTAAATTAGGAATTGTCCAAGAAGGTTTGATGAAACTGTTAGCTCATATTTCTTATGAACTTTAAACACTATTAATCCATTCATAGACCTTTGAAAACATTTTTGAAAAGCTAAATTATCATAGTGCAATGGATGCACTGGTGACTCATGAAGCATAAGTGGAGAAAATGGTTATTAAAAATCACTAGCTAAGGAAGAGTAAATTCTGACTAATTACAAGAAAATTCTAGTTACTGTACAGGTGAAAATGAGATGTGGGTGACATCTATGATTGGCTGCAGGACATTTAAATGAGATCCTTTTTTAACAAGCTTCATGTCTAGTTTGAGGATTTCTGTATTCTGCAGTACGCTTACTTAGAGACATAAAGTGAACAGCATCCTAGGAGCTATAAGATCTGGATGTATAGTGGAAACTTTCTCTTAGCAATTCAAGAGGTTAAAAGTTTAAAAGCCTAATGTTTCATTCATAATTTAGGTATCAATGAGGCTTTGATCCTTTTCAGGTTAAAAGGAGTGCATGCTGATAAGGTTACTACTGTGATACAGTTCAGAACTTGTATAGGTTTTCTTTGTCAGGTTTTCTTTTCAGAAATAAAAGCAAATTGTGTGTGGCTCTTCAGGGCTGGTGAAAGGCTAGAGAAACTCCTCTGTTTTGGGTCACTGATTTGACCTTTACCCAGGTCAGTAGTTGTCAAAAGTCATTATTGTCAGATTGCTGTTCACAAGACTGTGAAAATAGACCCATAGGTCTTAGTTTAGTGTTGCTATCATGGGCAGATGTCCATTGGATGGTTCCAATTTTAGCTAACCAGGCAACTACTGACTTATTGCTCTCCAAAATCTGACAAAGGGTTTGGTCTGTAAGAGATTCATGCTTTCTTGTAAATAAATAACAGGGAATATAGCAACTGGAGGGTAATTTAACATCAGAAAGTCTTACCTGATTGGTCTGCCTATTTATTGTAATAATTACTAACTCACAAATAAGGAGCTGAAAGGATACAATTTCTTAATAAATAAAATAAAAAGACATATAGATACGTCTATACATACATACAATAATAAGGTTTTCCCCTTCTTTACTTATTTCAACTTTTGTGTAAAAAATACGTTGCACCTTATTTTAAACCTCAAATAAAATATGTTGGTACTTCAAAATAGAATCAAAGAGCCAATTTGATCTAGTGGTTAAGATACTGGATTAGAATTTAGAAAACCGTGAGTTCTAGTCTTGCTTACAAAAGCAAGCCATTACAAAAGCCAGCAAAGTGATTTATGACCTGTTACTCTCTTTTATCTCATGGGTACTGGCATGGAGCTTCTGAAGTGTTGCCAAGAAAACTATGAGGTCCTGTTCCTATAGTTTCTGGGAGTTGGGGTTGATTTGATGGACCATAATAATAATAACAGGTTCAAAGTGGTCTAGAATCCCAGGAAGTTTAACTGAGCAATTTTTAAGCTGAGGTCCACTTTTGGCATTCCAAAAATCTATGTTACACTATATGACCAAGGCTTGGACCCGTGATGGTGAACCTATGGCACGCGTGCCCAAAATGGCACATGAAGCCTTGTTGCCCGGCATGCGCGACCATGCCTGTTTGTCTTCTGGGTTTCTGGCACACACATGCAATGTGACAATCAATTGTCCTTCGCGTGAGTGGCAGTGCCAAAAACTGGTGTGTGCATGCACACCAGCCAGCTGATTGTTGGGTGCGCATGCGCGCTAGAACCTGGAAGTTTGGCTTTTCCAGAGCGCAGCCCCAATGAGCGTGCGTGCCACCACTGGCCTAGACAAAACCTACCAGATTTAAATAAAATGAAAATTAATGCCCATATATTCAGTAGTACATACAGTATATCCCTTACTACTGAATTGAAAACTGTGCTTTGGCCACAACTATTAGCAAGACCCTAGTGGGCCATGTCCTAACATATCTGGTAAGCATAGAAATATCCTTTGTTTCAAAGCTTACATTTGATACAACTTTTCTTATTGATTGTACATAGAAGAGAAAGCTATAAGCACATATAGGTAGCCCTCAACTTATGGCTACAATTGACTCTCAAATTTCCATTGCTAAGCAAGACAGTTGTTAAATGAGTTTTGACCCATTTTATGATCTTTCTTGGCATAGTTGTTAAGTAAATCACTGCAGTTAGTTAAACTACACTGCAGATAGTTAAATGAATCAGGATTCCCATTGACTTTGCCTGTCAGAAGATCTCAAAGGGTGATCACATGACCTGGAGACTCTGCAACCATCATAAATAGTTGAGTCAGTTGCCAAGCATGCATTTTTTTGATCATGTGACCAAATGATGGCTGCTGCAGTGGTCTCAAAAGTATGAAAAATGGTCATAAATCACTTTTTTCCAGTGCCTTTGTAACTTTGTAGTGAAAGAGTCACTGACAAATTGTAGTAAGTCAAAGACAATATATATTTTTCTCAGTTAGAAAATGATTCTCCATTTCCAAGAAGCAACTTTTCTTTTATTTTCACACTTGTTTTGTACTTTCTCAAAGCACATAGTTTTAATATATAGACATACTGTTTTTTATGAAGGGTATTGTTCTGCAACCTCCAGCCTCCGGTCCTAGTTGATATGGTAGAGATTACAACAGAACCAGTGTGGACTAGCAGATGCTGCACTCAATTGATCCCCTTGGCATTTCTTCATGACAATGAGGCCTCCTACCCACTCTATCATTTTTAAGAGGTCAAACTGATATTGAAAGGATTAATCTAATCCCACCCTTCTTACCGTAAGCTTATCATGCAGCTGGTCTAGGCTTTTCAGCTGTTAGTGTTTTATGGTCTTCTTTGTTATAAAGTGTTCTGAAGCTTGTACTAGAAACTTCTAGTCTGTAAATGATCATTCTTCCTAAATGCAGTCTGGGGAGGGTAGTTGGACTTCTTACAGATCCAGATTGCATGATAGATTAGTAAACGCTTTTGGCCAGATGAATGGGAAGCTTGGAAAGAGATTTCCAAGAAGATTTGGCAATCTACTCTTTCTGTAGAACTGGAACATGAACAAGTCATGAAAAGGACAATTTGAAAAGATTTGTTGTTGAATGACACACAAGACTTAATTCCTAGCTGTTTCCCAAAACTCTATAGTATACCTGGCTGATTCTTTTACTGCTTTACTTTTCAACCAGATGTTTAATCTTTATTTTTAATCCTTGGAAAGAAAATGGATATTGTGGGTGGTCAACTAGAATAATAGAAGGGAAAATTTTAAGATGATTCATTATTATGTAAATAGTGCATAAATACTATTTATATCAGTACTATAAAACTGAACACTGATATGCATCTAACATGGATTATTGGTGTTTCAACATACAACTGGTAGATAGTGCTTTTAAGGCATATAAAGTATTACAGTATTTTATAAAATCTGTATTAGAGCTGGATAAATACATGACTTTATTCATGTTACTTTCATTATGGTCATATAAATAGAGTTATTTTTTAATTATCTGATTATGTCACTAGAAGCTTTACTCCCATATCTTTTAGCTGCAGCATCTTTGTACAACTTTTCCTTTATTCAGTGAAGTTGTGTGCCATTGATTATTTACACTTAACCTACTCTTTTGGAGATGCTGCCTCTCAAATTGCCAATTGAACCTTTCAATTGTGTTTTCCTAACACACCACAATGAGAAGCAAAATGACCTTACCCTACTCCAATCACCAATCTTTCTAGAACAAATCTATAGTTTTGAAAATTTTATCACTTCTCAACAAATTCTGTATATTTTGATTTAATAAATGAATCCCCCAGTTTCAAAGAATATTTTGAATATTTTGAAACTTTGGGCTACAATTAGAATACACACTTGAAACATAATCGTATTTAACAATAGGAATGATTCTGTTATCAATTTTTGTGCAAAGACTGGACTCATTAAAAAATCACACGTTACTTTAATTTTGCTTTTATGATATTATTTATTAAGTTGGTTTCCCACTCATTTTTCAAGCTAATAAGAAAACACTGATTTCTATACAAAGATTGTGAAAGACTCAATATTTTCCTTAACAGTGTGATGCAAAATCTTATGGCTATATATATATATTCAGAAGTCTGTTTTACTCTGCAAGGAATGGATTTGATTAGAATATTAGTTAACTGAAAACTTAATATGAATCTACACCATAATATAACTAAAGCAATATAGGTGCATTTTACATACATCAATGGAAGCATTTCTAAATCAATGGAACTAATATTTTCATTTTATTCTGCATTGTTTGATATCTGTTCAGTTTTAGATTCTGTATGTGAAAAACGAGTGAATGAAATTCTGGAATAGTTCAGAAAAGGCCAAGGAGGATGCTTAGGGTTTGAGAACATTAGAGAGTGAAGGAACTAGAAATGGTTAATTTTCAGACCAGAAATGCAAGGAAATACATGATAACATTTGACTACCTAAAAGAGTGTCTCACAGAAGATTTATGTTTTGTCCAGAGATAGAACATGGAATAATGGATTCAAATTATAGAAAAGTATATAGTTTGACAATGAAATCAATTATCTAGAAAAGTTATAGATATCGCTTCACTGGGTGGTTTGGTTTGCTCTCCTGTTATCCATATACCTGCTTAATTCAATTGAGAGGCAGAATGGACTCTCAAGTTTTTCCTATCTTTATCTCCCATTCCCTTATCCCACCTTCTCTCTCCCTCTCATTTAGAACAGTATTATTTTAGTCAAGTTCCAGGATGTCCTACAGTCTTCAATCTTTCACTTAATTTCTCACCTAGCTCTTTTGAAATTCCTTTGAGCACAATTTCAAACAAACAAACAAACAAACAAACAAACAAATAAATAAATAAATAAATATCAGCAGCACATTTCCCCATAAGTTCAAGGTAGAAAACTTAAGGAAATTGTGGTGCAAATTAATAGTGTGCTTACGTATATTTTAAGAAAAAAAATATAACTCCGTCTCTAAGTATTAGGAATGATACAAAAGAGACTGGCTCCACCGTGTTCATGACATGGCATAGCTACTTTGCATTATGCAATAGTTTTTGGTCGCCCAAAACTTTAAATGTGGGCTCCAGATTCAAGTGTTCTTCTTTTTTATTTAGTCTGCTTGGTAATTTTGGTCTGTGTATATTTAACTACATGAATCTGAAAGGAATCTATCCATTCTGATCATTAGAAATCACTCACTGAATCCCAAAGAGAGCAGAGGTGACACATTGATTAGAGTCAGCAGTGAAATCCACTTACCTTTGCTACCGGTTTGGGAATGGGAGCACACGCGCCTCTTCTGCGTATGTGCAGAGATTAAAAAATGGGACGTAATTAAGTCCCGGTGGGTGGGTGGAGCCTCCTGCCTCTGGCGCTATCAGTTTGTGCGAGCCGGATAGATCCGGTTGGTTAGAGTATAGTACTGCAGGCTACTTCAGATGACTGTTAGCTGCAGTTCGGCAGCTCAAATCTCACCGGCTCAAGGTTGACTCAGCCTTCCATCCTTCCGATGTGGGTAAAATGAGGACCTAGATTGTTGAGGACAATATGCTAACTCTGTAAAACCGCTTAGAGAGGGCTGTAAAAGCACTCTAAGTGCTTTTAAGTCTAAGTGCTATTGCTATTGCTATTGCTATTGCTATTGCTATTGCTATTGCTATTGCTATTGCTATTGCTATTGCTATTGCTATTGCTAAATATCACAGTGATATTACAGGCAGCCCAGGATTCAATGCCTGTTGTCTCCTAGTTTATTTGGAGCAAAAATAAATCAGCAGCTGACAGTAAAAGGCCTTTGTGAGAAGCTTTCCATCATTCAAATCTGAGATGTCTGTCTGTGTCACCTTGATTTGGGGTTAGCAGCTTGTATGCAAATCATACGTTGGAATGAACCAAAATGTTATCTGTTCCTGCATTATGCCAAGAAATAGGAGCTTTTAATTTATTGGTCCACCACACATCAGGCTAGGCAAGACAGATCACAGCATGCCACAAACCCAGACTACCACAGAAATTTAGTGTGAAATGTTGAAAGCAAAGGGAACCACACACCGCGTGGGAAAACAGCCAATGTGACCTCAAGGAAAATTCTTCCCCTTCATAAAATATAAAGATTAGTCATGCCTGTATGAATAACGGCTAAATAATATTTCCAAAGATTTCATGGGCAGCATACCGTGTCTGAGACATCAGCACAGGATCAGAATGGTGGTGATTTACCATGATATATAAGGGTGATGAGGAAGCTTATCTGAGTTCAGAGGCCACAAAGTAATGTTCTGAATCTGCATTGGATCAAGCAAGTCCTTTACTCCTTCCCCAATCTCTGGGCATTATACTCCCCCCCCTTTCTTTGTATTCCTGCTGCTCTTACCATTCCAGCTAGAAAAGTGATTTTGTAAGCAAAAGAATAGTGAGGAGTGGAAAAATAGTTGAAGAATCAGACAGTTATTGACAGTAATGGGAAAATTGGGGGTTGATGGAAGGACACATTTGGATTTGGTTTGGAAATAAGGTAAAATCTGTTCTTCTTTTTCTCTCTTTTGAGGTAGTAAAGAATATTACATTCTTGGTTTTGAAATAATCTGAAGCAAGCCAAGAAGAGATTGGCCACCACAAATGGCATTTTTTCCTCTTTAATTAAAGGTAATGACCCAGCTTCTTACAATTATATTCCCAATTTCTCAACAATAATTACATTTGTGCATATTGTCCACAAGGTCCACATTTCATCACAAAGCAGTCCTGCATGATTTGAAACTCTTCTAGCTGCATACAGTGAATTGATGACTGATTGACAGCCCCTTGTTTTCATAGTCCCAGGCAAGCAATAAAAAAATTAAAAGAGGTTCATTGAGGCTCAGGGCTGCCATACATGGCAGATAAACTAAGTTTGGCCTGACAGGTCACAAGTTGTTCACACTTACTCCAGAGACCGTGATAGATGCTGCATACTGCCTACTAAAATAAACACTTCTTTCTTTTAAAAATGGTAGAAAAATAAGAAAAAAAAATCACAACCCTTTAGGCTGCTTCAAGCCTCCCATATTTTAGCTAATATAACTGATAGTGCTCTTTCTTTAGCATAGTATTTTTGCTTCTCTTATTATCTTAAATATTTAGCAAGTCTTGTTGTAGTAGTTTTGTTTTTATTCTTTAGTATTTTTAATTGTTTTATACCTTGGCAGGAACCTGAAAAGTTTTCAAATCTGGATGCACTTTTTAAATATGAAGGTGATACAGGCATATAAAGAAGTAAATACTGGCCTTGGAACTTGTCCTTCTTAGAATGAACAGCCTCTTATTCATTGAATATGTGCTGTGGTAGCTGAATCTCTTATCATATATCACAAATTTCTTTCACATTTAAATAGACACTGCTCCACATCAGCAGCTCTATATCAAGCTTCAAAAATAATCTGCCCACTCCATTGTTGCATCCCCCCAGTTGAGAATAATTGCTTTAAGTCACTTCAACTCTTATTAAAGTTCCTTTTCTCAGTGTTGGACTGAGAATTGCAATATTGTTCTAAAACCACAGGAGCAAAGGTGGTAATGGTAGGAAGAATAGTTGCGTGGGAGGGAAATAGAGCAAATCTGGAGATAGAGATGAGACACCTCCATGCTATTAGGAAGAAAAATATATCATTTGACTATTTGCCTCTAGCAATCTGTTGATGTTGTCTGTGAACAGTTTTCTTGTCAGCACCCATCAGAATGAGCAAAGTTAGAAGAAGAATGCCTAGTACAATAATGGAGAATGAAAGAGTAATAGCATAAAGAAAAAAGCTGTACAATATTTGCTTGTGGCTTGGATATATCTGGGCAGGGAAATTCTAGTGGATGCTTAGAAATCTGTTCATGACTCAAAGGGCTATAGTGGTGTACTAGACCTTCTCCATGCCTCATACAAATAATCCCAGTTTCAATCTCTGATAACTTCAAGTAGGTGTATGAAAAGCTCATATCTGCTAGAACCAATTTTTACATTTTGTGTGTGTTTGTTTCAAAGTATGTACAAGACATACAGGGAAGCTGCTTAACCTTTATACTAGGTGTAGAGTGTTATTTTAATTGTTGGGTTTTAATCTTTCTATTCTGGCAAAAGTTACTGTTATGAGATGGAAACAAGGGAGGGAGGGAGAGAGGAATGAACTTGAACTGATGTCCCCCTGGATAATACCTATAGGAAGTAGTACCTATTCTACCTAACTTTTTTTTTAAAAAAAAGATTAAGTAAAGATTGAACTAACATACTATAAAGCTGGCTCATTGAAAAAAAAAATGTGTTGGTTGTGTGGGTATTTATGTGCAGGAATACTTTGTGAACCCGCAGCAGTCTCTATGAGAGAGACTGTCAAACTTTATAATACCATGAGCCTAAAAAATGAAAAATAAAAATCATATGTGTAACACTCCCCTTGAATCATTTCATAGGAATGAGATTTGGCAATATACAGTTTATTTTAATAGGTAATTTTTAAAGCTATACTGTACATAACAATAAAAGTACTTCATGAAAAAATCACAATGAAATATAAAATCTTTTTAAATGAGAATAAACTTGCTTACTTTTGCATAATTCCTAAATTGGGTTTTCATTCTGAAGACAGCAATTTTCGATCATCAAATAATGAAAAACAACAACAATAAAAAGATGCCTTTTTGCATTTAATCAGTTTGTCTTCAATTGTCCCATAAATGCTGTAGCTTGCAAAGCACTGGCAGGCTATGAGTTACTTTTGGCACTTTCTTTTCCAGTACATCTGCAACACTGAAAAAGCAATCACAAGCCTCATTTCTCTTCCCTTCCTATCTGTAATTCCCTCTGCAAGATGCTTAGTGCTTTCCATTAACACCTTGTGTCCTCCAGGCATGATTACTGGTTTTTGAAAGACAAATGCAGAGTGTCAAAAAAAAAAGTCAAAAGAACATATAGGCATTATACGGGGCTCTAGAATCATATGCATTGCTTTGCATTAGCATGCATTTGCATTGAAACAATAAGCCTGTTCAAAAAGGAATGTGAAGATCGCACTCTCTAGTGAGTCTCCATCTACTGGATCACATATTACAAAATGATTCTTTGTGGGATGACAGAGATCATCTTACAAACTACTTCATCTTCAGATGAGTGTTTTGAGAATAGCCATTTCTACCAGGGTAACCAATAAGCAGATCTTTTGGGCATTTTTTCAATATATCCATACCTAATTCCAATATATTCAATGTAACCCTCACCCATAACCCTAGCCTGCAACTACTGAACTATGTGGATTAGTGATCTGATCTAAAATAAACAGGTTTCCATGTTCCTGTAGCATTTTATATTACCACAGAAAAAGATGATGAGTACAGGAACTTTCAAGCTATTCCTACAAGGTATTAGATCTATGAAAATATCACCGGCGGTTAATATTATAACTTACTTAAAAGAACAAATTGCTTAAATCCACTTGTGGGCTGAGATTGAGGTGTGTTTCAAAGTAATGTCCAAGTTATTGGATTCTTTTGTGTGCTCTCAACTTTATCTAGTCCTTCTCCTTTTTTGTTTTCTCTGCTTCCCCTTCTCAGGCTGTAATCTAGCCACCTCTTCCTTTTGCAGCAGCTGACGTACAACAAATCTAATAATCAGTCTAGATTTCCTTTCCAGCATTTCTGTGGCTGGATAGAATCTGCCATTTATTTTAAAAGTTAATGCACCCAAAATAGCATGTTGAAGCTCTTTAAAATGAACATATAAAACCTCCACAACAAGAATATTTCAGCCATGAAACCTTCATAAATCAGTGGTATTCCAACTTCTGAGTCATGAAATTTTGCATGTTGACATCCTCATTCACAGGTAAGATATTATGAGCATCTCTTAAGTGATGCATCTTCTTTCATCTCCTTCCCACTCATTATTCATTATAAATAATACATGTCGTGTGAAAATTAATAAGAGCCCTTTTGGGCATATCTACCTAAGAGTAAACAATACTGGGAATGCAAGTGAAATGACTTATTATTCCTTTAGCTCTGGAGAGGATTTCCTGCATCTTACCCAATCAAGTAGCAAAGAGGAGAGGCAATAAAAATCCAATGAAACAGTGATTGATTAAACAGTGGTGCTAAACTATCTCAGTATTATTCAGATCTAGGAAAGCTCAACTAAGTATTCAAAGAAAAACTAATGCTGGTCTTTCTGCACTATTACAATCAATGGTGCATTATGAGAAAAACTTAAATCATAACATCACAATGGTTTTTCTGAACATTTTCTTATATCTTGTGAATTGTTTGTTGATATATCCTGAATTAATACCTAAGTTAGGAGCTGCAAAATTAGAAAGCTGGGTAGAATTTATCTTCCCTAGTAAATAGTCATTAACTATATTTTGCTCAACTTTGTTACTGCCTTTGCATCAATGCAAAAAAAAAAAGTTCTTAACACCGTATGGCAGCCATTAAAATACATTGAGCTCAGATGTCATAATAACATTGAAGTCCAATTCCTTATGGCTCTGTGCATATAATTAATGTGACACAACAATCCTAGGGTAACATCCACTTGAATGATTTGTGATAAACAACTGCAAACTCTAACATATTTATGCCAAGGAATCAGTTGATATCAATCAAATGGACCACAAAAATCTGCATTGCTGTGTTTAGGATCTTTCCTAACTACCCTGTCCTACTTGTACATTATTTATTTATGTGTATATGTGATAGATTTATATCCTTTCTTTTCTTCAAGAGCTCAAGGAAGCATACAAGACTTTCTCCATTTTCCCCCATCTTGTAAGGTACCACTTGAGAGACTTTTATCTACATCCTAATCACAAATCTGATAATTAAACAGCTGCCATTGAAAGATAATGCTGTGGCTTGATTCCATTGCATTGGGTATGCTTGCATGCTTGTTTGACAACATTTATAAATCATCACATCTGAAAGACCCTCGGTGGTATATATTAGCAATTCAAACAATGAATATATCTGTCCTGTAGTAAAAGTTATAAGAGAAAAAATAACAAATAGTAATGAAGGATCCTTGATGCTCTCTGAGCTTGCTTGTTTTCTTGCAGATGTTTCATTACCTCAATTAGTTAACATCATCAGTGCTAGTAACAAATAGTAGCTAGTAACAAACAGTAAAAACTATTGTTGCCAGTAAAACTCTAGGAAACAATGCTTTATAGCAGGGGTCCCCAATCCCTGATCCCTGGTCCACAGACTCGTAACCATCTGTGGTCTGTTAGGAACCAGGCTGTGAAGTGAGCGAAGCTTCATCTGGTATAGGTAGTATGCAAAATCATCCCTCCTCCTGATCTGTGGGAAATTTGTCTTCCACAAAACCAGTCCCTGGTACCAAAAAAGGTTGGGGACCTCTGTTTTATAGTAGCCATGAAAAGCAATTATCCTGTTTAGTTAACAGTACTTTCTGCAACCTTTCCCATTCCATTTTCAACTAAAGACTTTTGTGGGAGCAAATAATACTTACACTTTTGTGTAAGTAAATAAATCTTAGATTGGTATTACCTCACTGTATCATTTAGAGAGGCCCCAGACATGTGAAAGTTGCAAATCATGCCAGAAGACACAAGAAGAATGTAGGCTTATTTACTATATCCTTTCTACTGTCTGCCTCCTCCTTCAAGACTTTGCTGTGTGGAATGAAGGCGTTCTACTGAGATTTAGTCTTCTCAGGGGCAGCTCCTGATATAAATGATTGGTGGTGGGGCAGAGATGATGTAGGGGTAGAGCCAATATGTCCACGATTGCATTGTTTGATGCAGCTTAGAACAATGATGCACAGAGGGAAAAATGTTGTGTTATAGGACACTCCAAATTTTTTATAAATGAAAACAGTAATAGCATTAAAGATAGTTGAAATCTTCTATGACATATTATCTTCTATATCATTAGTATGACCCACTGTGATTGGGAATAAGTAGAGCCATGCTGGATGACTTCTAGTTCACTCCTGTTTTTCCACAGTAGTCCTTCAAGATGCTTATCCATTTGATTACTACAGTTTTCTCCTTGTTTTCTTCAGAAATTTTAACCAGAATAACTATTAATTAGTGATACCCTATTTTATTAATTATATCTAATTCAACTTTGAATTAAAAGCTGCATCACTATGTTTTGGAGAGCAAATGTTATAATTTAACATTTAATTAAATGTAGTTTAATTATGCACTTCATTTTATCAATTTCCATTGGGCCCAAATTGTTAGCTACGTTAGCAAAAACAGCACCTATTGCTAACCATACTGAAGCCAAAATGATGATACTGTACTTGTGATATTATGGTGTAATTTTCAGCCTTTCATATGTGCAATATGACAATAATTTGGATCAGGTTAGGTTAGCTAAATTGTTGATGTGCTTTTTTGAATATGTCACTATCACAATGGGATATTATTTTAATTATTGTGGTTTAATTCTTGTATATTACCAGTTTCAGTGTGTGTGTGTGTGTGTGTGTAGTATGCAAATACATAAGGTGTGCGGTCTGTAATATTATTATTACAGACATATATATGACTATATATGTTTCATCACTTGCCTTTCTCCCATGGATGTCATTAAAAGTAGCAAAGCATTATGTATCACTATATGTAACATTTACTTATTTACAAGACTTGTATGGTTGCCTAGCTCATACAATGACTCTAGGCAGCCTACAACAAACCATAAAACATTTTAAGAACAAAGGTATCCTTCTCTTTGGGAAAATGTGCTAAACCAGGTTCCTACATCATGCTAAGTCTAAAAGTGATTATTTGTGGCTTGACATAATATGAACCCAGCATTGTGGTTTAGAAACAGCGATTTATGGCTCAGCATTTTTTCTTATTGTTAATTTAGTCAATTGTGCCTTGTTAAACAAATCATAGCTTAGTGTGTTGTGTGAACATAGCCTTTGTCCTTAAAGATGCCACAATATACATTGTTATTTTTTCTTTCATTAGCAGATGAAGTACATCAGCGTATCTTGCTGAGATGTTTTTGTTTCAGCTACATCTGTGGCAGTAAATTACAGTTAAGTTTCCAGCCCACAACCACAGAACATTGCTTCATGTCTTTCCATTTTTATGATTGGAGATATGTGGCTAGAAAGGCTTGACTGTTGTTTTGTCTTCCCAGCTGTTTCCCAGCTGTGTTGCAGTCCAAGGCAGATGAATACACACTTTCCAGGCAATGAGGTCTCCCTCTCCTTGTTTTTGTTAAGGAAGAGTATGACAAATTACAGTCTACAAACAATGAAGCAAATTTAAAACTGCAAAAATGATTATTTTTTAAATAGCAATAAGCTATATTAACAAATTAATTTAATCAGGACAGTTGACTTTATCTTCCCAGCTTGTAGTTTTTGCATTGTGCGTTATTATTTTTCCTTAAAAGTGATGGTCCTGCACTGATTTTCCATCATCCATATTTGTACAACTATTACTTCCTTTTAAGCACACAAACCAGCTTGTCAGCACAGCTGGACCTCTGCTGACTTTCTGTTTATATACAAAATCACAGAATCACATGGATGACATGTGCCATATTGGTTGGCTCTTTTTAGTTGATAGAGAAACTATTGCAACAGCTATAATAATGGACATTCTTTTATTGCTCATACTGTGAACACTGAAGTGGGAAGATGAGTCACAAAGGTCCAGTTCTAATCCAATGAATTATTAGCTGATCATTTTACCAATGAAGTCAGAGACCTAAAATAGCTATATAAAAACATATGAACCCTAGCTAATTAGTTGAGAATCCTTGCCAACAGTAGCCAGCTTGACTGATTGACAGACTTCATTTAGATATCATTATATTTCAATCAAAACTCCAGGTGGTATACAAAATACAATTAAAATAAATCCACAGTAAATTGCATAAAAATAAAATCTCACTAATAAATCAGTAGTAATAAGAATAAATTAACCAGTAACACATCCTCAGTTGGTTAGCGATGATGATAATGATGATGATGATGATGATGATGATGATGGTGGTGATAATGATGATTTTTATTCAGTATATAACTCAAGGTGATAAACAATTAGACTCAATGGTGTCTTCTCAGTCTAAATCTTCTGGAGGCTTTTAAGAGTCTGGACAACCACTTGTCTAGAATGGTATAGTATATCCTGCTTGAGCAGGAGATTGGATTAGAAGATCTCCAAGGTCCCTTTCAACTCTGCTATTCTATGCTCAATGAAAAAAATTGATTTTAATAATTTGCTGAGTGATACCAGAAAATGATAGGTCAAAATTCAATTAGGAGGGTATTCCAAAAATGAACACTTTCTAGCTTCCACCACTTACTTCCCAGAGGAAGAACACTAATTGCTGCTTTTCCCAAGATGGCTGCATTAGCTGGGATAATTATAGAGTGTTTGATTCTGGAGATGCCAGGATGCAAAGTATTATAGATTGAAAATCCCAGTTTAAATTACAACTGGAAGTCAATAGGGTGCCAGAACAGAGCTCATAGCACAGAAATTATGTGTTCCTGGCAATGTATTCCAATTACTACATGAACCACTGCATTCTAAACCAACTCCAGCTTCCCAATCATCTTTAATGAATCCCCATGTGGAACACATTACAGTAATCCCACTAGATAATAAATGTATTAGTTATAGTGACAAAATCCTTCCATCTCAGGTAGAGCCAGAACTAATATACTACCCAAAGCTGAGCAAAGACCTTCTTGGCCATAGTCTCTGCCTGCTGCTCTAATATGAATCCAGGGGGGCTGCAAGTCATGGACATGTAGATCCTTCCACCTATAAGCACTGGACCAAGCATCCCTGGAACCTCCTTAATGAGCCTGGATGGTAGTATATCAACATATCAATGATACTACACCCTGAATTTTCAAGCTGCTCTCTCTCTCTCTCTAAGCAGGGTACAGTATTATCAATAGCCTTATGTAGATGCAAATAAGTAAAGAACCAATTCCCATGGCACCCACAATGAATATCCAATCTTTTCCCCCATTTAATCACCAACTGGAACTCCCGACTAAAGAAAGAACATGACAACTTCAAAACAGTTTTTCCAGTGCACAAAATTAGTCTAGAAGCTGATGGCATCAAAGACTGCTTAGATTACGAGAAAGATCATGAGAAGTACTGTTTTCTAACCAGCTGATGGTCATGTATTAAAGCAAGTAGTCAGGAGAAACTATCTCTGAAAAACCTTGCCCAGAAAACTGTAGGGACTTGTCCAGGAAGTCTCTGAAAATTGGACCTGACTGAAAGAAAAACAAATAGCTTATTACCTCCCTTCCATTTCAACAACCTTTCTTAGAAAGAATGTTGAAGACTGAGCAATAATTGTTGAAATTAACTGGATCCAGAAAAGAATCTCTTTAAAGGGGAGCAATAATTGTTGAAATTAACTGGATCCAGAAAAGATTCTCTTTAAAGGGGAGCACACTACAGACCTTTTAAAGGATGCCTGACAAAATTCTCCATGGATGAGCATTGATAGCCTCCAGATCAGATGATCATGATCCTGCAACTCTCAGAGGAAAGGCAAGGATTGAACCCACAGATGGCAAAGAATATACACATTATTAGAATTCACAGGAGAAAAGGAGGTAACATGACCACATATCGTCCCAGTTATGACATCAGACTTTGTTAATGAAGAATCAAAACTTCAATGAATCTTACTGACATTATTAACAAAATGCTGAAATTGGTTACATTGGAAAGGCTACGATCTTTATGTAAACTCTTTCCTAATAGGGAACTATTGGATGGCAGTCTCCAATACAATAAGAGGCCAAAAGCAGAACATGAATGCAATTGCATTTTCCAATTATTGGCTCCTTATCAATTGAAATGGAAAAGTAAACTGTTTCTGAAATTCAATCCAATTGTGCTGAATCTTCTTTTAAGATTGGCAAGTTGGTGGTCATCGCTACACCTTTTGATAGCAAATTCCATAGTTTTGCCAAGAATTTAATGAAGAAATTCCTCATCTCTATTCTTAATATTCTTAATCTTCCGCCATTTGGTTTCACTGGATGATCCAGTCCTGATATTGCATTAGGCGAGCCATCCCCTTATCCTTTCTCTCCTGATGAAGCATATTTTTATCATCAATATGTATACTTCCACATCTGACTTCTTTTCTAAGTATAAACAAACATATAGTAGAATATACCCTGAGCAACTACTGCTGCTTTCTCCTCCAGCTGCTTGTTAATGACACTTTCCCAGAAGCTTCTAGGTGTGATGGTTCCTCCAGTTTATACCTGCCCACTGATAGCTCTTGTTTCTTCTATTCTACAATGGTAAAAACTAAAAATGTACTTCATGCAGTTCTGCTGCCCAGCCACGGTGTGAAGGCCCGTGTAAAAAAATCTTCTTTGGATAAAAGAAGCTGCTGCTATTAAATGAAGCTGCTGCTCCAGCCTATTCTTCACTGTATACATGCTTCATAGAAAATTCAATAGAGATGAGTTCTCAGAGTACAGTGAATATTCTGTAATAGTTACTTTTCAGAAAGAATAAAAATAAAATATGTGTTCAATGAACCTACAAGCCGTTTCTGTGTTTTACAATATATGGCATTGCTCATTTATATAGTACTGAAGTGATATCTCTTAAATCAAGTTTGTACTCCAGAAATTTCCCTCCCAACAACAAAAAATTAGTCATCCCTGAACCGGAATCATGAATCATTAAAAAAAAAATCTTCCTGATACATATTTATGAACCAAATAGAGGATCTGCTAATAATTAAGGAATGGTTTAGTATTGAGATGTGCAAATACTTCTAAAGAGGTGCTTCAGACTGTTCAGTGTATATGAGCCACTGTTTCTGAACTGGTAAAGCATCCATCTCTTCTTTCAGTGCCATGTAGCTACTTAGTAAACTGTTCCTGGTTTCTCCCTATGTGAATGCATGCATACCAATTTTGCTTTGCTGGGAAAAGGTAAATCACAAGTGTGCATGCACACATATGGGGAAACAGCTCAGAGCTACTGACAAAGCAGCTGTACAAACATAGAAAAAAGAAACAGCCGTTTTAACTCTTTAAAAAATAATGGTTTGTACGTTCTGTTAAGTTTTTTATAGTGGCTGTAGTACTGATATAGAAAGCCACTCTTAGAAAGTCAGTGTGGATGACTTGGTTCTTCCTCCAATTTTAGGCATGTTTTCTGTCTTGAGTTATATATATATATATATATATATATATATATATATATATATATATATATGCACATACACATACACATACACACACTCTGTCTATCTATCTATCTATCTATCTATCTATCTATCTATCTATCTATCTATCTATCTCTGTCTATCCATATCTATCTATCCATATCCATATGCATATCCATATGTATATATGTATACATACACAGTTATTCTATGTATTCACAGAATAACTGTGTATGTGTATATACATACACACGTGCACACACATACACATATACGCACAATAAAATAACAAAAACAAACAGAATAACTGTCATTACATCTTTTAACTTCCCCATTACCCTTTTCCTTATATATCTTAACTTGTCAGAGTTTTCCTGTTAGCAAGGTAATCTTGTAAATGACTATCAGAATCAAGTTTAATTACAAAAAATGCCTTGGGCTCCCATATTTATGACTTCATTTGCTTAGGGATAATGTTATAGTAATTGGGTTTCTAACAAACCATTGTCTCTGCTATCTATCTCCTGTGTTCTTTGCTTAAATCAGTCCTGTACCAGCACAATAGTGACTATCAACTGTCTAGATTAAAGGAAGTTTATTTTACTTGGTTGTTGCTAACATGTAAGTTTTAACAAAAAGCCTGGACTTGCTGAAAGTTGGAATCCAGCCGCATCTGGAGGAGAGATCTTCAGTTTCCTTTATACGGTTAGAGACATATTTATTACATTAATGGACTCCTAAAATGACTAAGTACTTCATAAAATCCCACTCCCTGCAACAAAACTCTCCATCAGTGCAGAACGATTTCGTGCATTGCACAAAGCCACAAAGATTTTGTTTTGTTTTGTTTTGTTTGCTTCTGACTTAAGACATTGTATAAGCCTCCTTTGTAAACTATTAGTTATGGCTTACTTTGTTGTGCCAACATAGCCATGCCCAATATATGAATCCAAACATTGTATCAATGAAATGAATCCTAGGACATTTGAAATAATGTTTTGATTAGAAATCATTTAATTTGACCATTGCTACTTGAAATCTACAAACATGGCCTTCAAATCTTGTTTTCTGTTATTTCAGTCAGACTGAGAATACAATTTAGTAGTTTTGAGTGCAACAGACTTCACTTTGATTTCTTCACCAGTCTCCAAGGATTCTGTCTAGGACTTTCCAAAATAAACAAATTAAGATGAAGAAAGTAGTCAGGGGATACCATAGTACACAGTGTAACTTAGTACTGATTGCATTGAGCAGGAAGCTCTCCCTTGGTGATATAACAGTTCATTCACTGGTTTATCTATCTCCAATATGAACAGCACAATTCAATAGTGATGAATTTATCATTTTCAGAATATAATGGATGATTTCAAACAGGACAGAAAATGCCAAGTATTACATAGTTAATTATCCAAAAATAAAGCTGTTCTAGCAGACAAATTCTAGCTAGAGAATCCAGAGTGTTGCATATAACCGGTTCCAGAAATTCCAATCAAAATACAGTTTGGGCAAGACATATAAATTAGTCTATATTTGGTATATTGTTATACACACTAGACAGTAGTGTGTATCTTTTCCAAACTCACATTTTGATTCTTTTTCTATTTCTGTTATACAGATATGTTTGTTTATGTGTATATGTGTGAGAGAGACAGAGATTCTTTTGCAAGCATATCACACCAGCGAAAAAGGATGGTTGAAACTCTAATCTGAGTAATTTTTAGCATGCCCTTTGATCTTGAGTTTTACTCCTCAGTTATATTAAGGGAACAAAAATGTTGAGCTGTATAAAATCATAAGATGTCTCATTTCTTTTGGCAACCAGATAGTCTACCACAGACTTTGCTATATCTGAATGTGTATGACTTTAATGTGATTTCAATCCCACATACTGTGAATGTGAATGTGGGAGAATGTTGAGTTTGGGGAGATGACTGTGCCCAGAAGTTTAAAATTAACCATGTCCCTTGAAAAAGAAAGAAAAGGCCTTTATATTGACTCAGATAATCAGATCTGTATATATGTTGACTGGCAGTTGTTCGCCTGGTTTAAAAACAGAGGCTTTTCTTTAATCATCCTTAAAAATGCAGAGATATCTGAACACTACACATGGGTTCTGGTGTGGGGCCTTGCAAAGAGATATGTTGTGATGAATAGCAAAATCCCTTCTAATCTACCAAATTTGTTAAACTAAACAGTAGTTGCGAGTTGTTGAGATGGTGAGAAGAAGTAAATATGGATAAAATGCCTTATTTTTATCCCCTCAAACATATGTCCTGAGTATAAGTGTATCAGTTTTTGGGAACTAGTGAGAATCCTTGTAGAATATACAATAATGACATGTAAGAGATGGTTGTTTATAAGAGATGAAGTATTGTTTCTTTTCCCAAAGGTGCTTTTTCAAGAGGCAACTGGACTTTGATTGTCCTTTGGGACAATCATGACCTGGATAACTGAGAATCTCCATAGACATTTATTGTTTCTTTTCTTTAAAGAGTTGATGAAAGTTTTGCAGTAGTATCTGAGCTTTTTCTTTGCAAACCTAGCTTAAAAATATATTTTGAATGTTGTTGGAAGATTTGTAGGTTCATATCTTAAATAACACAGTCAAAATGCAGCAATAGTACCAAACAAAAGATACATCCATTAGTAATTAAATATATAAGAAAATCCAAGTCCATGAAGCTTGGGAACAAAAGTTGCAAGCAATAAATGGATTAGAGTTAATTTTTACAATGAGTCAGAGATGTATTATTAGATGTTTCAGGGAAATCTAGAAATATAAATGAACAATGGAATTCTGTTATTAAGGTTAGATAGCTGCCTGCTTCCTTATGATTTTGAGTCAGTATCTAAGGAGAAATTGTCACTAGTTTTAGAAAGAAGTAGGCATATGTTTCTTTAAAGGGAAAATAAATTGATTTGACAAATTCAGTGGTACTTTCTGCCATTAGGAGCATATTGAGCTTTGTGCTTAAAAAGTACAAAATCTTGCAAGACCTTGTATGTGCAGCTGTTAGTGTCACTGTTGCTAATATGCCTCCTTCACCACTTAAAATGAGACACACTTGAAGAAACTAAACAAACAATGCTATGAATGCCTGCTTTTTGTTAAAAACATTTAAAAAACATTGTACTTATTTCAGACATCAAGAGAAAAAAACAGTTTTAACAGTTACAGTGGTTTGCTTACAGTTGTGGTCTAGGAATGTGATTGTGTAATTCCAGTGCTTTGGTGATAATGTTTTTGTCATTCTGTCAAAAAAATTTTTTCCAAAGGGTCTTTGGGTCCTAAAGAATAATTATGACATTTCTGGAATTTATATAAAACGTCAATATTTAGATTTATAAATGACATAGCTCTAAGTGGTTATGCTGATATGTCTGTAACTATTTTATAAAAACAACTTTTCTTATCCCAGCTTACATTATGAGTTGCTGTGAACATAGCTTTATTGCTAGCTGATAGGCTGACCATTCTCTAATGCAAGCAATGGGGTCAGCCTGAATTCATACCTCCTCATATAAGAATGGCTCTTGGTCATGTATATAGACAGATTTTCCAATCCTTGCCTCTATTGGAGACCTAGGGTATCACTTTAAAGCTAGTAAAGAATTAAGAAAAGAAGTCCAGAGACTTCTTTTACCTAGTCTGGAAAAAGTGACTAGGTAAGAAACAGGCCATCTTTCTCTCCCAAAACCTCTGATGAAAGCTTGTAACCCCCTGTATCACTCCAAGTGTATGACATTTTGCTCTAGGACAGTGATGGCTAACCTTTTCTGGACTGAGTGCCCAAACCCCCAAAATACAATCTGCGCATGCGTTCCGCCCCCGTGCTTGCGTACATGCCCCCCCCATCCCGTGCATGCATGCACACACCCCACCCCTCTGCATGCGCAGCAGAGACCCAAAGACCAGCTGGCCGGCAGGAGGCACACAAACATGCACGGCAGAGCTGAACTAAGGCAACGGCTCACGTGCCCACAGAGAGGCTGCTGTGTGCCACCTCTGGCACACGTGCCATAGGTTTACCATCACGGCTCTAGAAGGTTCATATAATGTCTAATATTAATTTACAATATCTAGCGAGTCTCTTGCAATGGAGTTTTTGTGGCAAAGAAGGAGCTATTTGTAGCAGAACAGTGTCATCACAGAGACTGCTTGGCATCTCTGGAATTTTTATTTTCTCTTATAATTTTGCTTTTTCACCTGCTGCATTACTGTTATTTGAAAAGCTTTTTAAACATTTACCATCATATTTATATTTTAATGCTTATAGTTAATAAGCTCTTTAAATTTTTTCTTGTCTTTAAAGCTTGATTTAAAAAGAAATAACTGGTGGGATTGGTCCATGTCCCAAGGAAGAAAGGACTGAACAATGTAATCCCATGACTCTACGGTACGCTGTCAGGATATTGTACTATTGAAATATTTCAGTTTTTGCATATTAATCTTTTTATTACCGCTAAGCAGCAAAGCCTGTGAGGATGCTAGCTCTCTCTTGCACTGAAGTTACAGTGTAGAGGAGCAAATAAGGTGTCCTATTGAAAGACAGAACATCTTGAACTACCAAACCCCTATGCCATGAGTCTCCAACCGTGGCAACTTTAAGACTTGTGGACTTTAACTCCCAGAGTTCTGGGGGTTGAAGTCCACAAGTCTTAAAGGTGCCAAGGTTGGAGACCCCTGCCCTATGCTAAGCTGTTGAATGAGAGAGTGGAGGCACAGAAGGCATCCGTGAAAGGGAGATTTGAGGCCTCCAGCCTCCCATCCTATGGACTTTATCCTCCACTATATGGTTGCATAATTCACTAAAAGAGGATATGAATTAAATTTTATTATAATCTGAGATATTTGAAGTTATTCATGAAGATAACTGCAAAATGCATAAAATCTAAATACTTGAATGTGTCATTCATTCCACATAGTTTGATTTGTTGGTACTAAGTTGAAAATCCTGTCTATAATAAGATCTCTCCTTATAGAACTGTCTATATAGTAAGATCTTCAGAGGGTTTTAAGTTACATAGATACAAGACAGAAAGGCGAACTGAGAGAAAACTTGTGGAACACTACCATTAAAGTCAATATTGACATTTCCTTAGTATAATTCCCCAGGCATTTTAATTAACATATGTTTATTCGTTCTTATTTTAGCCGTTTTGCAATTATCTTTAGTGAAAATATAGTTTTGTTTTGGGTTTTTTTTAATTTGATTTATATGCCGCCCTTCTCCGGAGACTCAGGGCAGCTTACAATGCGCTAAGCAATAGCCTTCATACTTTTGTATATTTTATACAAAGTCAGCTTATTGCCTCCACAAACTGGGTCCTCAATTTACCTACCTTAGAAAGGGTGGAAGGCTGAGTCAACCTTGAGCCTGGTGAGATTCGAACTTGCAGTAATTGCAGGCAGCTGGTGTTAATAACAGTGTGCTTTAGTCCACTGTACTACCAAGGCTCTAATCATCTAGTTGATGATGTAGGTATTTTTTAAAAATCACATATACCTTATTTGGTTATCCTTTATTCTTATTTTGTATAGTACGTTATTCTCTTTATATATAGTATTATATTGGCATCCACATCTACAAAAAAGATTAAGTTAGAAATAAATCACCATTTGAATTCAAGAACAGTCAGCTACTTTTTGCTGATGCATTCTAGATCCTATCTGTTTATCTACTTCAGTTTTAAATTACTTCATCTAATATATCAAAATGTTTTTCCAAAAATTAGATAAAGAGATATAGACATAGAGATGTGTGTGTCTATGTATTATTTAATGAGTGTTGTGTGCATGTGTGCATCCTTTATATTTATTAGCTACTTATTAACTTTATAATTTATTTATTTTATTTATTTATTTTGTCAATCATATATAAGATAACAGGTAAAAGTATAAACATGATTATGAATACATGAAATGGATACAAATAAAAGGGAACATTAGAACAGGGACGGTGGGCATGCTGATGCGCTTATGCATGCCCCTTACAGACTTCTTAGGAAGGGGGTGAGGTCAACAGTAGACAGTTTAAGTTTAAAGTTTTGGGGGTTTGGGGAAGAAACCAGAGTCAGGTAGTGCATTCCAGGCATTGACTACTCTTACTGAAGTCATATTTTCTGCAATTGAGTTTGGAGCGTTTTACCATGAGTTTGTATCTATTATATATTGCTCGTGTATTGTTGTGGTTGAAGCTGAAGTAGTCTTTGACAGATAGGACATTGTAGCAGATAATTTTATGTACTACACTTAGATCAGACTGAAGTCGGCGTAGTTCTAAATTGTCTATTCCCAAAATTTGAAATCTGGTGGCATAAGGTATTTTATTGCGGGTAGAGGAATGGAGGACTCTTCTCATTAAAATATCTCTGGACTCTCTCGATTGTATTTATGTCTGATATGCAGTGCGGGTTCCAGATAGATGAGCTGTATTCAAGAATTGGTCTAGCAAATGTTTTGTATGCTCTAGTTAGTAGTACAATATTACCAGAGAAGAAGCTATACAAGATTAGGTTAACAACTCTTATTGCCTTTTGGCAATGTTGTTACAGTGGGCTCTGGCACATAGATCTTTAGAAATGAGTACTCCAAGATCTTTGACAGAGTGAGGGTCATCTACAAGGTCATGTCCATCTAATTTGTATTTTATGTTTTGATTTATTTATTTTTTTGCCAATGTGCAAGACAGAGCATTTGTCGGTTGAGATTTGAAATTGCCACTTGTTAGACCAATCTGACACATAGTCAAGGTCTTTTTGAAGGGTAGTTGCATTGTCAGTGGTGTTGAATACTTTAACATTGTCAGCGAAGAGAACACAGTTGCTTTTAATATGATCGCAAAGGTCATTTATGTAAAGTATGAAGAGTGTTGGACCTAAAACACTGCCTTGGGGAACACTACTATTAACATGTACAGAATTTGATAGAGTGCTTACTATTTTGACCACTTGTTGTCTGTTTGACAGGAAGGCAACTATCCATTTATGTAGGAGTACAGAAATGCCATAGGATTTTAGTTTTAGAAGTAATTTGTCGTGTACCACTGAATCAAAAGCTTTACAGAAGTCTATGTAAACTGCATCTATTGCTTTGCCGTGATCGAGATGTGTAGTCCATATGTTTTTGCAATGTAGTAGTTGTAGATTACAGGATAATTTTTTTCTGAAACTAAATTGTTTGTTAGAAAATAGGTCTCTAGGTAGAGGGTTATAGATTGGTTAATGATTGATTCCATGACTTTTCAGGTGACGCAACATAAAGAGATTGGTCTGTAATTTTCAACTAGGCTAGGGTCTCCCATTTTGAAGATAGGGATGACCTTGGCTCGTGACCACTGGTAGGGCAAGGTGCTAGTACTGAAAGATTTTTCAAAAATTATGCTTAGAGGTTCTGCAATTGCAGTGGAAAGCTTTTTTAAGAAGTATGCACATAGTCCATCAGGTCCAATAGATAAAGATGGTTTTAGATTGTGTACTGCCTTTTCAATATTGTCTTCTGTAAAATCAATATGCATAAGATCACTGTAATCACTGTAATTGTCTGTAGTATAACTGGGAAGTATTGGGTATGTGTTGTTGCTTTTTACAAAGACTGAGCCAAATAACGTGTTAAAGAGTTTGGCTTTAATGGTTTCATCAATACAGTCTTCATTGTTTGGTCCTTTTAGGGGTGGGATGGATCTCGAGTTTGTTGTTTGCAAAATTATAGAAGGCACGGGTGGATTTTGTGCATACAAGGTTTTCTTCTTGCTTGATGTGATAATTGGTGCATTCAGTCTTTATTTGTTGGCAAATAAAGTTTTTGTAGCGGTTTTTGAAGTTAGCTACATAGTTAGTTTTGTTTTTTCGCCAAAGAGATTTTTTTTCTGGATTGTAATTTCCTTATTGTTATTGGTAGTTTATTTTTTCTGGTTTTGTGGGATATTAGTGGTACATAAAGTTTAATGATACTTTTGACTTCGTGCAAGAAAATGTTGTAATGGTCGTCAGCAGTATTACAGCCAGAGAATAGAATTTGACAATCAAGATATGAGAGTTCATTGTCTATGAGATCATAGTTGGGTTTTTTAAAGTTATAACTGGGAATCCCATCATTAGGATGATTTTTGAGAGGGTGTAAGTTGAGACAAAAGTCAATCATGCTGTGGTCGCTGTTGGAGAATGGTTCTTTTATTTGTAGTCCATAAATTGAATTTAAACTGTTGCAGAAGATAAGATCAAGGCAGTTGTTGAGTCTAGTGCTGTTAGTTACTAGTTGATCAAGTCCCAGATTATTTACAGTATTGTACAGGGTTGCATTTATAGGTTCAGTTGTACATTCATTTAGTGTCCAATTAGTAAGTGGTAAGTTAAGGTCACCAAGAAAGATTATTGGGTGTGGGCAGGAGGCTACCCAGATTAGTAGTGAAGTTAACTTGTTTGCATGTTCGATGTTGTAATCTGGGGCTCTGTAACAAAGTAAGAATCAAAATGTGGTATTTAAGGACAAGTTGCAACAATGGTCTCAGGAAGAGCAAGTTCACGTGTAACTTGAATATTTTTTAGCTGTAGATATTTTTGTAGAAGATAGCAACACCACCTCCTCTGCAGAATTCATGATCTGACTGGTAAACATGATAGTCTCTTGCTGTAGTAATGGAGTCAGGGAGGGATGTATTTAGCCAAGTTTCACAGACAAATATAATGTCGAATATAGCCATATTTAGTAAGAGGAGGAATTCAGGTATTTTATTTACAAGTCTTCTTGCATTAAGTATTGCATTTAAGATCAATAGTAATTGTTATAGAGGAAGTTAGGGGCGTGCGTGCCTAGTTTTGGATGATGGGGGGTTGGATGGATGAGGATTGGGTGTTAGGATGTGGGTTGGGGGACTTTCTTTTGATGCAGTCTATATATATAATCTATATATAATCTAGGAACTGATGAAAAATTTAGCTCCAAAGGATTTCATTAAAATTTCTTTTAAATTTGGCAAGCTTTGTGTAAATAACCACTATACCAAACTGTCTTGTTTGAATGTAGCAAGTTAGTAAAAACAAAATAACTTAATGATTGTTTATATTTTATTAAAGCTATTTAATCATAGAAATTTTAGTGGTATTCACCATTCTACTGTCTCATCCCATCCCATTATAGTGAAGGATTAAGCAAACAATATGCCATGTGGAAAATAAAAACAACAACTACCCAAAATAACACAGTAATAAACTACATTTTTTATCACTGCCAAGTAGGTTATGGATGACTTGAAGGCAAGTTTATTCTTTTTATATTTACAGGAGCTATTTTAGCTTCCCACAGTGAATTTAAATAGCCACTTTGTTTATCTTTATTTCTATTTAGTTTTGTTTTTGTCGTAAATATTGCAGGTAACTTTACACACTTTAAATTATGTTCTACTTATTCTTTATTTTGAATTCTGTGGGATTCCACTTAAGTCTCTTAGGATTTCTTTACACAGCAATTCTATGTGAATTCAAGAATCTGAGGGAAAAAGATTCCTTCAGCAGGACTGCAGAGAGGAACGAATATGTGGCAAGAAAAAAATATCACAGAAGAAGACCGTGATCCACCATTTCCGCAGAGCTATCCAATAATGTAAAAAGAAAAAAACCATAGTTGTGCCCATGTAATCACCAAAACTCAACATTACCTTTTTTTTTTCTTTTAGCCGGGCCTAAATCAATAGTGAAGAACAAAATAATTGAATAATAGGGATAGTTGGATATTTATACTTGAACCTGACTTTTTCAATGCAGCACAAGTGGGACCGCCTGCTACCGCCCTACGGGACTGCCTGCTACCACCAATAGCCTGCCACCGGCCAGTACGCTCCCATAGAGAGTGCCTCCGGGTGCCGTTGGCCAAACAATATCGACTGGCGGCCCCCAGGGGGAGAGCCTTCTCTGTGGGGGGCACCTATGATCTGGAACGAGCTCCCCCCGGAGATACGGACGATCCCGGATCTGCGCACCTTCCATCGCGCACTTAAGATTTTTCTATTTCATCAAGCTGGCCTGTCCTAAATCTTTCCCCCTGTTAAATGTAAATTTTAATTTGTTTTTAAATTATTGGGTATTTTAAATTTGTCTCAGCCAAATTATTTAATTCATTAAATTTTTGTATGTATGTGTTTTTTATTCTGTGGCTGTTCACCGCCCTGAGTTTTATTTTGTTTAATAAAAACAAAAACCAAAAATAAGTTGGGTTTGCCTATCAGCTTTACCAATAGGAAATATAATCGGAAACTTTTATTGCTTGTGCAATAAAATTGAATTACACTTGAGTAAACAGGTCTACATTTTCTACATCAATGGAAATTAAATGTGAAATGTTTCTTTCCTCAGAAGGATGTCTATGTTGCACTTCTATTTGCCAATATAATAAAAATAAGACAATATAACTATTTGTTACTTAGATACATGCAGTAAATTACGTCAGTATTTATCTGAAGTTCCATACCAT
This sequence comes from Ptyas mucosa, assembly GCA_012654045.1. Classification (NCBI taxonomy): domain Eukaryota; kingdom Metazoa; phylum Chordata; class Lepidosauria; order Squamata; family Colubridae; genus Ptyas; species Ptyas mucosa. The sequence goes on from WNWU01000004.1 coordinate 5,910,668, forward strand.
ACTTTGAGATGATTAAAAAAAATGAAAATGTCAAACAATTTCATTATGTTTGACTAAATAAATGAAGGACTATTCAACTTAAATTCATGTGAATTCTGGAGCACTTGTTTTTCAATGAATATGCAGGTCATTATTTGTAACTTTGAGGAAGTTTTACTAGTGCTTCTCAAACCGGCTGCCACATAAATAAAGAATAGGATCGATTTTATCTCCAAATGAAAATTAACATTGTTAAATTTCAGATTTTCAGGGGAAAAACAAGCAATAAAACATATGATAAGGCTTTCCACTTGAAAAGATATTAGGCCTGTGCAAAGCCTCAAAAGGGCACTTTAGGTCAATGAAGACTTTAAGAAATGGTTCTTTAATGGGCTACTGCAAGCCAAAGAAATATACCTTTTCTCGGTGCTAAAGCAGAGGTCTTCAAACTTGGCAGCTTTAAGACTTGTGGACTTCAACTCCCAGAATTCTCCAGCCAGCTATGAATTCTGGGAGTTGAAGTCCACAAGTCTTAAAGCTGCCAAGTTTGAAGACCTCTGTGCTAAAGCAAAAGAATTGTGTTACACTGAAGCAGGCTCTTTATTGGTTGTCAACAGTTTTTTGCCCACTTGCATAAAGTTTTGTTGAAGCAATGTGACCAGAGTGGCATAAAAATTCAACCTCAGTCATGAGAGTGTCTTTGGGCAAGTCACTCTCAGCCCTAATGATTTAATTGATCTTTAAACTAGGATACTTCCATCAATAATTCGTCTTGTGGCATGCTCTGGATCTCATCCATGAATCAAGGAGGTGACTTGAGTGAAATTGGCAAGAACTATTATATAAGTAAAGAGAAACATTCCTTAGAACTGGGAAACAAAATAGTATTCAAAAGAAGTTCAGCTAAGCTCCTCCTTGATTCATTGGAATAAAGGGGAGGAGGGTGTAAAACTTCAACAAGTTTGAATGATACTATTAATAAAGCCTATTTCAATCTAGTGTGGTTTTAGTCTTCCTATGGAATCTGCTACCTAATCTGGAGAAACACCATCATCATGAGAAACCCAGGGCCATATTTTCCCTGTGGCCACACCTACCCTGTAGACTAATACTCTCCTGGAAGTCAGGATGGCCCTGATCCTACTGGATTTTAGAAGAGCTATACATTCTGGCTTTTCTGGAAGGGTGATTTGTAACCCCACTCAATGACATTTTATGGCATTTTTGTTGTATGACTGTATTTCTGTTTTTGATCCTTATTTCCTTGTGTACTGTCTAGAGTTTTTTTAGTGACTGAGGAGGGTTACCACATAGATTATGAGAGATATAAATCTGAAAAAAAAAACCATGGCAAAGCACCACATTTCAAGGTTCTTTGTTTTTCAACTTTACGGCCTTGCTTTATTTCAGTCATTTGGAGTTAAAGTGGTTCTACAAAGAACCATTTTCTATCATCTCAAGCCTATCCTGACCAAAGCCCAGAGGTTTTCGTTTTAGTTCTAGAATGGAAATAGGCCACCGAATTGCTCTAATTTATAGTTTGTATCCAAAACTTTGCCAGCCTCAGCAAGGGCATTTTGCCTCATCCACTGACATAAAAAAGAGAAAAATCTATCTTGTTATAGTTGAATGAAGATTAAATGTAGGGACTTGGCTTAGATCAATTGCAATGGCTTTGATCTGACCATGTGTAAAACATCTAAGGCAAATATAGAATGACAGGTTTGGAGTCACTGATCTGAGACATCAAGAAGCAGAAGAGATAATAAGTGGTAATAAGCAGGCTCTGTTCCAGGTGACTGCAGTGCAGCACCAGCCATAAAGCCAGAAGGCAGAAGTTCCATGATCGAGCTCAGTGGAGGCAACTTGCAGAGCCGTGTTTAAATTATCTTTAATTGGATTGGAGAAACAAGTTACATCAGCCTCCTAATTTAACTCATTTCTCATTAAATCATGGAACATACGAATGCAGGACTGTTCAGTATTGCCTCAATGAAGGCAATGCTTTCTGAATTAAATGTATTTCTGTGTATATATACACGTTTAACAAATACCTTTATTATTTGAAAATATTTCAGGACAAAAGGAGAACATTTAATGTCTTAGAATTGAGTAACTACTACAATATAAGGCAGTGGAAAATCAGGCAAGATCTTGCAACAGATTTCTTTAACCTCAAGCATTGTGTCTTATTATGAACTAAACATGTCTTATTATGAGCAAAGAATGGTGTGGATTTGTTTTGGAGCATTTCATAACAATCTGACTTAATTAGGATCCTTTTCATATCAGTGTGACATCACCGCTGCCTTTGTGTGTCCCTGTGATGCTGTGGGGCTCACTCTATAAGTTAATTAGTTTGCTTCTAGTCTAGAGAAGACACTGTACATTTTTCTGTCTTTGCTTTTAATCATAGTCTCTTGAGAATCACCCCTCCTCCAGAAGCCAATATGCAGTGGTACTTTGACTTTATCTTGCTCTTCCCAGCAGTGGCCTATTTCTCTCCCCTTCTGCTCTCACCACAGAAGTCTAGTGTGTGAGGGGAAAAGTGAGAATGACCATGAGTGCCAGCAGCACTGGCTGGCTAGAAGCAACACCTTTCCCCTTTCTTAGTGGGCTGAGTGAATCAGACTGGGGACAGCTGACCTTTGGGTCTTCTGAGCTGTGGGGAACAACTGTTTTATTACCATGAATGTAAAGATCACCAACATGGCAGTTCTGAAGTTTGAAAGCATAAATGAAATCCCCACCCCACCCCCATAATGTGTGTGGTATTTGAAGAAGTACAACATCTGCCTAATGGTTTCGCAAATTTCACAAAATAAAGTTAATTGATCAGATTGCTTGACTTTTTGTCACTTTGAGCTGAATGTTCATTCATTTGGAGTTATGCTTCTCTAGCTCTGTGGAATGGCACTTTGATGTACTTTATCTCAGAGGTTCCTTGCCTAGGAAACAGGAATACATTATTGATTAAGTGATTTTAGTCTTTTAAAGCTATATTTTTTATAATGGAAAGTGCTATGTTAATATACGTTACTCTTGTATTAGCAATAACTGATGTAGAATATTTTGTATGTACAGACTCATAAAATTAAGAAATGCGACAAGAAACATGAACAACTAGATATGATTGTGAAATAGCTTTCTACCAATTCGCCTCTCTAAGAAATATATTGATGTTAGTTGCTATTTAGTTAAAATCATCTTCACTACTGGCAGATATCATCATGTGAAAGATTTCTTGCAGGGCATGTTTTGACAGAAAGTGTGATAAGGTATAATACTGTGGATATTTTCCCCATTTGCTATTTGAGACATTTTGCTAGCTAGGGGGATTAATTCTATAGCATGTTGCAGTACAATATAGATTTCTCTGCTTTTCACTGCTGTTCCTTTGCATGTGTAATAAGTTAACCTTCTTAAATGTTCCACATTATATGGCAGATTTTGTGGATCGTTTCTTCCGCAGTATGTAAGACACCGTCCCACTGAAACTAGCTGAAACTTCAGAATGAGAAAGACAGGAAAAATTGTTTGTTTCACCTGTGAGATATCTATGTGTTCTTTTATATTGCACAACTGCATGAGTCTTTTGGTTCATAATACAAAAATGACAGAAAATGTGCAACAGCTTATTAGCTTTTCCTGTATCAAAACAGGATTATTATTATTATTTACATCAAGGCTTGTGGTAATTCTACTGTCATTCCCAGACATGTGGATAGTTAACAAAGTGTGGATGCCCAGAAATTACCATCTGAGTCTCGTTAAATCTATAATGCGTTTTACCTTTCTTGAAACATGAGATATTTTTCTCATGTTATTTTGAGAGATATTTTGAGAGATGTTCTCTCAAAAGGCAGAGCTAGAAAAGCAAAGATCATGCAGTATGGAAAGCCATATGTTAAAAGATCATTGTCCTCCTTTCCATGCATTGAGATGTTTAGAAGATGCTCATCTTGGTGGGTATAATTGCTTATGTACATATGTCAGACTATGTCTTTTCTATGTTGGACTGCCCCAGCACTAGCTCTAACTGGTTTTGTTTTGTTTTGTACTAACAAAACACTTTGATTTAACACTTTTAACACTTTACAATATTTCTTTTAATTTGATGGTGGTGTTAGTTTTTGAATACTGCATAGGAATTGCTTTTGCTAAAGAAAGCAATATATACTTTTAATAAATAAATAATATATAAATATATTTTGGGACCATAGTTCAAATAGATAATTTCAAGATTGTGCCATGTTTTTATTTAAATTAATAAGCACACATAATATTTTTGATCTTTTAGATATATGCTGACAAATAAGGCCACACTTGTTTTCATGCAAGACATGTGAATGGTTTAAAATTTAAATTTAACATGGGCTCAGTTGATGAATTATACTGATTGATATTCCTAAATAGCAATGAATTTCACACATTGCTCTAAATTTGTTGATTTTAAAGAAACTTACAACCCGCAATGTTGCACTCAGGAATGTTACTCTTTTTTTTCTCTCTTGTCAAGTCTATCCTGACTAATATCTTATGTCATTTCATATAATCTGCAAAACAGGTGAAGCATAACACACCTCCCTTCAAGGTAACAACTTGCTTTTAAAGATTAATGGTTTAACAGAACCTCACTGTTCAGAAACCATGGTTTGAATCAGCATGCAAGCATATTCTTTCTGCAAGCCTTACCATATATACAATAAATCTGGCCTAGCCATATTGGCACAACTCTCTTCCTTATGTATATGTTGGCAGCTTGTGTATTTGCTGGGGCCAAAACCATTCTTCAAACAGCCTTTCTTGGAGTTTCCAAGATTTTTCAGGACATAAATCATGCAACAGAGCAATCCGTTGTTATGGACAAGTTTCTCTGATTCCATTTTGCAGTTGCTCCATAGCCTCCCTCAAAACTACATTCTGCTTCAACTATATTCCAATTTACATGGAGAAATTCACATCTGCTGCATACAGAACTTGATCTTGCACATTTTTTTATTCCAGCATAATAGCAATAGCACTTAGATTTATATACCGCTTTACAGTGCTTTACAACCCTCTCTAAGTGGTTTACAGATTCAGCATATTGCTCCCAACAATTTGGGTCTTCATTTTACCCACCTGGGAAGGATGGAAAGCTGAGTCAACCTTGAGTCCGGTAGGATTTGAACTGCCAAATTGCAGCAGCCGGCAATCAGCACAAATAGCCTGCAGTACTGCACTCTAACCACTGCAGTACTGCACTCTAACCACTGTGCCACCGAGGCTAATATTTAGGAACACCCTTTCACAACAGAAAAGACTCTTTCTGTCCAAGAATTGGAATTTGAAGAAAAATATGAAGAATTTAATAGATGTGGTATCACAAAAGGGTAATGAATAAAAGTTCTAAACATTCATAAAACCAAGAGAGAAAGAATAGAATCATTACTAAATTCACTATACTATAGTCTTCTATAGTCTTTTAGAAAGTGTTTTAATTATTTTACTAGATTTATAATTGAAGAAGTATCCTTAGTGTTGGACAAAACAGTAGTTTTTCTAATTGTGTGAGTTTCTGAGGCATGCTTACAGTTAAAGGTGCACATAACATACAGTACATATTCATTTTTCCAACTTAGAAAGTCTGCCTTACATAGGATATAATTGTCACTCACCAGGGATTCTTTTTAAGTCCTCATTCTGACAGTTATGATGTGGTTTATCAAAGTCTTCTTTCTGCAATTCAAATGCCTCTGTTCAAATGTGTGAAAATAATTAAGCATTAAGAAAAAGAAATTCAATAACTGTAGGAGGACGTGTAAGGAGATATTACATTTCTAACCTCAGCTTTTTAGAATTGTTTCCTGGTGTTTCATGGAATATTTGAACACATTTTTTTATATACTGTGTCATTTTACGTTTGGGGAATTTGCTGCCACATTTCTCTCACATTATACCAATATGCAGTGAAATAGTTCTGACCAGTACTTTGGGCTGAACAGCAGATTTTTTTAAAAAAATTCAGAGCTTGTTTCCATATGTTATCCTAGTTGAAAAGAATTTTAAATAGCAGGATGTGAATTTTTTTCACAAAAATATAAAAAGAAGTATTCTGTAATGACAGATAAATCAGGTACATGCCATCTAGTATAACTTCCTTTGCATTTTGGGAAGTACTAGAAAGTTCTAGGCATAGGGATAGGCAATCTTAGGGTCCCTAGATGTTTTCACTTTATCAGTCCAAACTAGCGTGGTCAGTGGACTGGGAAAGTTCAATGAGGTTGCCTTCCTAAGATCTTATTTCTAGTGGTCTTCAGTATGCCATATCTTCAGACTTACTTCTATATCAGTAAAATGGAAAAGCATTGAATAACCATGACCTTGGAATGTAAATTTGAAGTAAGGAAGTGAGACAAACTTATAAAGCAAAACAAGAGTTATATTTTTAACTGCATATTTTAAGAAAAAAGTTCTAATGCTCTTTTTGTTCATGGCTGAATTCTATACTGTAACAGCATTCTAACGAGTGATGAAATCTGGCCAGATCTATTCAGCTCGCACGAACTGGTAGCGCTGGTGGCGGGAAACTGCCCACCTGCCGGGATGTCACTATGTCCCATTTTTGACCCTCTGCACATGCGCAGAAGGCTCTGTGCATGCGTAGAAGAGGTACATGCACACATAGCATGCTTGTACAGAAGAGGCACATGTGTGCAGAGCATGCACATGCTCCCGTGTGCTCCCGCTCCTGAACCGGTAGTGAAGGTAAGTGGATTTCACCGCTGGTCCTAACTACTGTTGTACTGTGTGTGTGTGTGTGTGTGTGTGTGTGTGTGTGTGTGTCCTTGACTCCTGAATCAATCCCTACTAGTTCTACCACATACTATAAAGTTATACAAATTGAGATCCATGTAGTTTAAGCCCAGATAAGCAAAATTCTCCATATTTTACTGAATTTCCCTAAGTGTGTGTGTGTGTGTGTGTGTGTGTATGTGTGTGTGTATCTTCAGTTTACACTTTAGAGTGTTGCCTCTAAGCAACTATCTGAACTTGTCCTGCAGTTTTCTTGGCAAGATTTTTATGAAGTGGTTTGTTATTGCTTCCTCCTTAGGGTGGAGAGAGAGTGATAGGGCCAATGTCAACCAACTGGATTTTTAGAACTAGAACTACATGAAACTGGGTCTCTATATATACTGAGTTACTTCCCTCCAAATATCTAAATGGAAATATAGGCCTACTGTTGAGAATGGTGCCATCAACTGGGAAAAGGTAACAATGTTTTAATCAGATGCAATACAGATCCTTCTACATCATAGACAAATTCTCTTTCTGACTGGCTGCAGTATGATGCTCAACAATGAATTTTGTTGCCTCCAGTTTTTTATCCATTTTTCTTCTTTACAGGCTTCCCGTGTTTCATACATCCTACTTTCATTTCCAGCAGAATCATGGAAACTGAGTAAACCCTGGATGGAAAGCAACTAGAATTTGCTTACTTGGTGTTTTGTTCTAGAAAGATAAGGGGGAAAACAAATGAAAGCTCAGCAGACAGGTTATACATGAACCCATGCTGTAAAATTAAAATCAAGAAATATGCTTGAGGCTATCGACATTTCTGTGGGATTTATTTTGGAAATTGAGTATTTTACCTCAGGCCATAGATCTGTCGTCTTCACCCCAGTCACTTCCAATCCAATACTGTGAAAGCCAATGGATACCTTTTCTGTAAGTTCCTTGAAACAAGTTTAGCTTGCAATGTAATATTGAGAATTTTAATTTCATGCTGGGTTCAGTAAGAGCCTGCACCAGTAGTAGCTGTAAAATCTTTATATTAATAGCTGTACAGTATTCAGAAGAAGAAGGCCCTTGTAATTCAAGTTTCATTTCCTTTGTTACACAGGTATCATCCTTGTGGTCTGTATCTCATAGCATTTGCTACAAGACAAAAACTCTATTCTACCAATAAGTCTGTACAGCAGTAAACATTATGATCAAGACCTGACCCTTTTGTCTCCTTAGTTGTCATGAGAAGATCCAAATACGATAGAATTTTTGAGTAATATGTTTTTTACATCCTGCTTTTCTTGCTTGGCTTTAAACCCAAAGAGCAGCAATAAAGCAGAATTCATTAGCTAGGATTAGAGAAGATTATTCAGACAATTAGCTCTTTTCAAATAGGAGTATTCTGCCTCCTTCCACTCAAAATGCAATTTTTGGGGGGAGGAGGGGAGAGTGTGTGCAAAGGACAAGAGGGTGAGCGGGAAGGGAGTACAGGGACAAAATTAAAGACAGATACCAACCAATTCATACCTCAGCAAATACCATTACTAGCGTTGCCAGATATTAATGTGCTGAAGGCATAGTAATCATATTTTTTTTCCAATGGGAAGGTAAAGCATGTGTTTAAAATGGATGGACAACTAGTAATTCTAGACCAAGAGACTGGCCTTGATCAGTATCAAAATACTTCTTGCAACTAACAGATTACTACACAGCATAGGGAGAAAGTAAAACAAAGGGGAAAAGAAGCAAACTATTCTCAGTCATTTTGGGTTTAAGCTGTGTCCATTATTAATTTTAATGCCATCTCATAATAAATTTATTTTTATTTGAGGTAAATAGACTACAACAGTGCTTAAACAATATGCTTATTTATAATTAATGAATCGTGGTATATTCAATTATCTCAATTTTCTGGACATAGGAAGAGGGATGTATTACTCTCTGACTGCAAAAACACCCCCAAAACCCTAGGGATTTTTTTCCACCTAACAAATTGTACTAAAAACATAAAATAATGACAGTTTTTGCTTTTTAAATATAATCAGCTAACGTGCTACCAGAACTCCTGATTTTTTTGCCACTGTAGCTTAATATAGTTCTGATCTGAAAACGAATTCTGGTGATCTGAAATTTGAACTTTTGCAGGAATTTCAGTTGATAAACTTATAAAATCTGCATACATGCACAGGGCACCAATGCCCTTTTTTAAGAACACCTGATTTGACTGTTTGAATATTGTAAGGATAGTCATATTAGTGTTAATGGATCTAATTCACAAAAAATCTTCAACTATGCTAATTGTCCATATTAATCAGTGTTGTAATTTCCTGAGAAGTGACTATAAAAGAGAGAATTTAAGGTCTGAGAAAGTCATCAGTACAACAAGCATAATTGGCTGGAATAACGAAGTTTGTAAATGTGATGAGAAGTATATTCATGAACCAAACTCTTTTTAAAAATCTTCTCTCCTTGTCAGTCCTTGGCAATGCATTTAGCTGAAACCTTACAGAAACACAGAAAGCTTTTGCATATCCTGCCAACTTGCTTGAAGGATTGTGGAATCCAGCAGAATCACCAGATGGACATTGCTTTGTATTAATTAAATAGTCCTGAGATGTTTGTCAGGCGACACAGGGCTGCAGATACTTAATTGTGGAGTCCTTAGTGTTTTCTGAGCTTGGTTGTTTGCTTGTAGACATTTGGTTAGTTTAGTAATGAAACATCTGCAAGCAAAGATCCCAGGTCAGACAGAACCAAGGTCTCACCGATTCAGTCTTGAACTATATATATTTTCTTCTGTAAATACTTAATCCCTAGCTGTAATTCATGTTCAATCCATCAAGTTTTCTTGTCACAATCAAAACTTGATTGAGGGTTACATAATCTCCTAAAATGGGGATGCACAGGGGAAACGGTATTTTGATTCATTTCAGGATTGTATTTTATCATTAACTCTTCGATGTACACGCCTGTGGAGATTCTTTTTTTAAAAAAAACAGTTATAACTCATATTTGATACTCCTGATTCAAAGAATTTCTTATAGGAAACACACATACTTCAGTGTAAGAACTACCCTGTGAATTTAACAAAGGATTAATACATATTACCAAGTTAAAATATTTTTTTTCTGCATTATTCATCCTGTAGTGTTCAGGTAGAAAATCTCCAGATTATAATGATGATTCTGTTCTTTAAAGGGTCTCTCAGTGAAATGTTTCTTACAATCATATTTTTTTCTACAAGAAAAGGGAATAAAACCTTTATACAAAAATAAATATTTGATACGAACGGGGAATTTAAAACACTACTGTATCCATATATCTACTCTTTGTTCATTGATTCTTCCTCTTCATAACAGTTCTGCTATACAATGGGAAGTATTTTGCTAACATAAAAATCTGTGGCTGGATTCACATATCATGTTAAACCATATTATTTTTACTTGGTCTACAAAAATGTTAAAATTGTCACACGTTTTATCACAAAACTTTAAGAGCAAGACAAAACCATTTTTTCTTATCAGTTGCATGCACCCGATAAACTGTATATTGATATAAATCTGCATGCTTAACTTCTGAGGGATGAATGCATTTTAGTACATTATTTGTATGGACATACAAATTATTTAGACTAATGGCTATAGGTTAATACAGCTGGGAAACTCGTTAAAGAGTTCAACAACAAAGCAGATTCATAATTAATAAAGTATAGACTTTTATTTGAAATTATTGCCCAGGATAGCTTGGTAATAAAGGCAGAACAATCTGCTTGGTCCAGTCAAGCGCTCAGTTTGTACCATACCTTTGTAAACCCATAGTCTCAAGATTGTTTCTTCCTCCAGATGTTAACTGGGGGCACTCATCATGTCCAACAGTATTCCAATCAGTGCTAGTTCACTAAACAGTTTTTTTTTTTTGTAATGGTTATGGTAGTTTAAAGGAAAACCAGCAGTTTCTTATATTTTACAAACATTTGGGTAAGCTAAAAAGAATATTATCAAGAAAACAAGAAACGTGGTCCTGGAAGAAAAAAAAAATTTAGGCATCTATTGTGGGGACATTACATTTAATAGTAGGTCTTATAGGTAAACAGATTAATAAATGACATCAAAAATAACTTCTCTATAAGTTGCTGATTCTCATTTGCTGAATTATTAAAACTCTGGATATCAGTAAGTTTGAAATGCTTGTGCTTTAGAAATTACCACAGCTGATTCAAAAGTTGGAAATAGCTTTTATAATCTGTACCAGCCTTTCTCAATCTACTGGCCATTCCAAGACTGTGCAGCCACGGTTCATGCATCAAGTTATTAAGAAAGGCTGATCTATATTATCCATAGTTTTGTGTGAGTAGAATTTGAGGCATACATGGCCAAACATTCTTTTTGTGGTATCTTAATATTCATGTTATCCTGTTAGTGTTCAAAAATAAAGGTTACATTTGGAAAGCATGATTGAGTGTTGATGTAGCATGATCTACCAAGAAGTAAAACAATTCCAGGGGAATATTTCTTAAATCATAGTATGCTCTTAGAAACTCAGATTCAATTTCCTCTGTACAAATATTGTGATAAGACATTTAGAAGGTTTTCTATCCTGTAATTTTATAAACTATTTCACCTACTTCCCTATCAGTGATTTAATGGGGTTATTTTACTTCAGATCTCTGTCAACATAGTTACTACAGTTTAGAAGGTACAAACCAGGGGTGAAATCCAGCAGGTTCTGACAGTTCTGGAGAACCGGTAGCAGAAATTTTGAGCAGTTCGGAGAACCGATAGCGGAAATTTTGAGTAGTTTGGAGAACCGGCAAATACCACCTCTGGCTGGTCCCAGTTTGGGGTGGGAATGGAGATTTTGCAGTATCCTTCCCCTGCCATGCCCACCAAGCCACGCCCACCAAGTCACACCATGCCCACCAAGCCACACTCAGAGGACCGGTAGTAAAAAAAAATTGGATTTCACCACTGGTACAAACATGATTTTACTTGTGATAAGTGAAAAACAACTAGATCTAACAGTTTGCCATAATTCTGGCGTATTTTGATGCTTTTTTTCAATATTACTACTTAATAGGAAAAAGTCCATGTCAGCATGACAGAGTTAAGATATTTTTCTATCAGTGTTGTTAATAGGATTCATTTTAATGTATATGCAGGGTTCATGCAACACATTCATTCTTCATATTTTTATTAGTCTTGGCTTATGTACGAAATCTGCATTTTGGGGATGTAAAACATGATTTATTGCTTAGAATGCTATGCAAATGTTGCCAGTTGTGGCTTGTTAACCAAGCATGATTGAATCCACTCAAAAATATTAAAATGAAAGAAGTAATGGAAAGTTAGAAACCTATGAGGCAAAACTTTCCAATTCCCAACCTGAAAAATCCCTAATATGATGCCAAGAAGATAAAAATGTGTGGCCATTTCCCTTCCCTTCAATGTCTTGATGTGCCCCCCTGTAGCTGCCAAGACAGAAGTTAAGTCAAAGTCAAGCTCATTGGCTGAAAAATATTTCCATTTTTGTTCTGGATGGTTAACATACATTAAAATTTACTTAAATATTTAGGACTTTCCCAACATTCTAAACCACAGGACATTGGCTCTCACAGTGTAATTTGTCAACAAGCCATTTATACATCTTCATTCTCTGTTCTTATGAAACTTTAGCTACACACTAGAGGAGCTGAAATCTCAAAATTTGGCTTACTTAACTGTATTCTGGGAAGATGAATGCAAACCACAGTATGTGATATTGTAATAACATTTCAATCTTGAAAAACATAGCTGTTTTAGTTACATTTAGATTTGTAGAACATAATGTAGAGAAGTAAAAGAGAATTCTTAGGAAAATCAGCCATAACCTAAAAGTATATACCTTGACTGGAAACTGGAAAGAAATGATTGGGAGTATGGTCAAAATTTACCAAAAAAATTGACATGATAGCTTATGCAAAGGATTTTTAAAACCACTAATAAACTTCACTATTTTAGAGTATCATGTGAAAAAAAATATAATGTGCAGTATAGGAGCATCTTTTTATCCTAAAAACATGTAATATAATATTCAATACCACTGTAACCATAGATCAAGACATAAAATTATAATCCTGCCTCCAGGGTCTTTATATTTGCTTTTTTTTTTCAAATTAGCTTACACATCATACAAAGTTATATTTCTAGTATATTCTGAGTAGATCAGAACTGTCTCAAGCCTCTATTTGGCTGTTATACAGTATATTAAGAAAAGACCCTGGTATGAATGTAAAGAATAGCCCTGATAATAATCTATGAACTGAAACTAAGTCTGATGAGAAGATATAGAAGGAACTGGATATGTTTAGCCTTGAGAAGATAATACACAGATGGCATTTTTGAGAGTGCTTTTCAAGTACCTAAAGGAATGTCACATAGAGGACATTCAACATCAGTTATCTATTTTCATAGAAAGCAAGACACCAATAAATAACCCAAGTTATTGAATGTTAACAGAAATATTCTAACCATAAGGAAATTTAATAAATCAGTTATCAAGTAAAATAGTACATCTCTTTAATGGATCCCTTTAATAATTCCTTTAATTTCTTTAACTGTGTAGCCATCTGGCAAGGATACTTTAATATGAATTCTTGCAAGAAACAGGGAGTTAAACTTGATGATCTAAAATATCATTTTCAATGTGATTCTTCTTTGAAACATCTTAATTTTTTTTCCCAAACACTCTGCATAGACCTTAATTTGGTTTCCAATTATGCATAAAAATGTGGAATGCAGACTCTTTGCTTGAATATCTAAGAAGAAACATGGACATCAGTGACATGAGGAATCATTGTTCCATATTTTTTATTTCCTGTTCCATATCCATCCCTCAAAAAATGTTTCTAAATCAAAATCACTTTCCTGGTAATCTCATGGCAGAAGAAGGGCTCCTACTTTCTTTTAGAATTCCTTCCTTTGAATGCAGAATTCCCCTCTAATACCAAATTGACGTTTTAGCCGCAACCCAGCCTTAGGGAATATAGGTAGCAAAATCAATCAATGGCAGGAAAAACTAATCAAAGAAAAAGAACTAATTGTGAATAACAAGCTACAAATAAATAAGGCCTCTTTAAGCATAACAACAGCTCAAGGTCATAGCTTCTGGCCTTCAACTGAGACTCTGACAAAATTCTGAGAGTTCATCTTTAAAAGCTCTTAACTTAAGAGTTCTGAATAAAGTTTGTCTCTTTATCTTCTGTTTGTTGACATGTTTCCTGCTTTTTTTTGCCAGGATAGTTTTTTTGCCTGGACTTTTTTCTTTTTTTTCCTTTTTTTTTTTTTTGATGACCAGAAAATATTTCTAAGAACGTATGTAGTCTTCACCAAGGAAGAACATCTCCACCTTATTTCATTGCCTTCTGCGATAGATAGCATGAGCTGAGGTGGCACAGTGGTTAGAGTGCTGTACTGCAGCTACTTCAGCTGACTGCTAGTTCAGCAGATCAGCAGATCAAATCTCACTGGCTCAAGGTTGACTCAACCTTCCATCCTTCCGAGGTGGGTAAAATGAGGACCCAGATTGTTGGGGGCAATATGCTAATGCAATATGTTAATATGCAATATGCTATATGCTAACTTTGTAAACCACTTAGAGATGGCTGTAAAGCACTTTGAAGCGGTATAGAAGTCTAACTAATAAAATAAATAAATAAAATAAAATAAAATAAAAAGCACTACCTCACAATTAGAAGTTTGGAGCATTTTATTTTAACTTTATGAAAATCACATATGAGGCTTACCAATCTGGACTACAAAAATTTGGGTTATCAATAGATGGCAATGTGTTCATAAATTTCTTTTTATCTCTTTGCTACTATCTAATGATCAGCCCTTTCGTGTAGTCCAGATGTGGTAGAATTGGCCAGTAGAACTTGTTCTTTGATTAGCTTTCTCCATATACTTTATTAAACTTCTGCAAAGGATAAAATACAAAAAGCAGGAAGAAAAGGAATAAAAAAAATTAGGGAAAGAGAAGGTGCAAAGAAATAATTTCCAACTTTATTTGATACAGTTAGAAATATAAAATAATTAACTTTTTCATCTGAAATTCAATATTACTTAGTATTTCTATATTCATAAACAATTCTAATTGTCAAATTCCAAAAAGTGGTATCCACCTAGAAACAAAGCTGGACAAAGTCTTTTCTTTAATTAATAAGCTTTTTTTTAAGCAACTTAGAAGAAAAATGAGTGTTGATTTTTGCTAAATCATTAGAAGTGTAAAATTATATGTTATTCGTTTTATGCTGTCGAAAGGCAAAAGTGATGTAATCCATACCTAAATTTAGAAATACATAATAAATGGTACTGGATAGGGAGAAATGTGAATGACTGATGAATGAACAAAGAGACAGTGGAACTGATTACCTGGTGAGAAAAATAGTTTACAAAAAGCTTTGCTAAAGATCACAATCCTAAAGAAGCCGTTTATAGAGGCAATGGAAGGTAACTTACATAAGACATTAGGATTCTTTGAAATCTCAAAGACGTGCTTTGCTTCGCTCAAATATCCATATGAGAATGCTCTGCAAAACAATGTGGGTAAACTGATCTTATGTACACATTGGTTTTCCAGGGTAACAGCTAAATAGAGTGAAATGGTTGGTAACAACACCTTGATTGGAAATGCTGAAGTGGTGTCTGAAAGTAGATCACAGTCAGATATTAAGTGGAGAAGACATGCCTGGGGTATTCTCACATTTTAATGGATTGAAAAGTGTGAGAATATCTGCTTTCTCTATGTCCTCTTGCTTTAGAGAGTTCTTATGAATTTATGCAATGTGCAGCTTCATACTTCCCCCTTTTCTTTTAGAAACTGCCATTCTTTCAATGGGAAAAGAAAGTTGGATAATGTTTGGCTTTATGATCTTCCAGTTAAAAAAATTGGGAGGCACCATGTTTCATTACTTTTTAGAACTGTTGTGAAACTGATCGGTTCAGTTAACTTGATTTAACACATGAGAAAAATAAGTGAGCTGGAAAAACCCGGTAAGCAGTGTTGAATGAGTAAGATTCAAAACAAGATGAATAAACAATATATAGTTTATGCAAGATCACTTCTGTCTGTAAAAAATTATGTTATATTAGCTCCAATGTTCTGTGGCCTATAATTAAAAAAGTGATTGACATTGGCTCACCATTTTCTATTGCCAGGTATCTTTACAGATCAAGCAAGTACTTACACTGAGATGGAGCTGTCAAGAGGAGGCTTTATCAGCCACACTCTCCCCTTTTCAGCAACTGCTAGCTATTTAATGTTTAAATAGTCGCATGTCAAGATAGTTGTGTGGCAGCCGCTAACCTTATGGCTTTTGAAGTGTGATTTGAAAAGCAGCCACAATCTGTTGTTTTGTCATCCCCAGGACTTGACTTTAGATATAGCTCCACTTGGCTCATAAATCAAGCATGTCAACTCCTGGTTGTGCATTTGAGGCATCTCCACCATTCTCAGGATGCTGTAAAAGGACTGTTGAAAAATTATTGAACTGATTTGATTGTGCTTGCTACTTTATCACCAGCCAAGTAGCTGTGCAATATGCTGGAGAGAGGTCAAAGCCAGTTATGTGAGCTTTATCATTTCACCTTAGACCTGCCTTGGAGCTGAGCTTTTTTGACCAATCTGAAACCAAACCCTTTGTAATTCAGAAGCAACAGAAGGAATGGGTCCTCTTCTTATCGAACAAGTTTGGTTTTTTTTAAAAAAATTATTTTAAAAAACTAGATTTTAAAACTGTGTGTCTTTTTAAACAAAACATGGAAGATAAGAATTGGGTTGGGAACAATGCTGGATGGTGCTGAAGCAAAGAGACCACCCACCATTAAGACAGAAGCTTGGGTTACACTGGTATTTTATGGTGATTGTTTTGCTGGCAGTAGTTTCTCAGCAGCTCAGTTAAAATTACAAAAACTGCAGAGAATTTTTTTTAAAAAAAAGCCTTTTGAAATAAGTCTACTGCACTCTACTGCAATCACAGCATGTTAATTTGATATCCCAACTGGTGTGTGTTAGCAATTCAACACCTCCCTCCCCTCGAACCAATCATCATCATGTGTTTAGGTTTAACATGGCACTTGTGGTTAAGGAAAGAAAAATGGCAGGATGGAGATAAGGACTCATTTGTATGTTTCCTATATTGCTATCCTTGGAATATCCAAGGTTCCTGGAAAGGTTCCTGCTTACTCTGTAGCAAATTTCATTTGTTCTCGCCATTCCACCCCCACCCCCCTAAATCCAGGGGAAAACAGTCTTCCCTTTACACATTAGAGAGATTTATACTTCTAAAACAAGGTAAGCAGTAAGAGATTAAAAGAGTCGTATTTGCTGATAAAAGAGATTTTCTTTGTGGTAATCTATCTAGTTTTGAACACCCACTGTTTTGAAACTGAATATAATTCACAAATTTTGCAAAACTTAATTGTCAGAGCTGGCTTGTAGAAATTAGTATTAAGCCAGTGGAGGAAACTTAATCCTGTTTTATTTTCTGTTTAAGGAGGAAGGGAGAGAATTATAAGATAGCTTTATTTGTCACCTATGGTTTAAAGATATGCAAACTGTAAAGTTCACTGACTACACTTCAAGCAAAACTTAAAGCAGCACAAAGTTGCTTGAGGAACAGAAAAGTCTTTTCAAATCTGAGTCCTATTAAGAAGCTTAAGATACTTTCCATCACTGGTTCTTATGAATGTCTCCAGATGGCATTAGATTTAAAAATAAAGCAACTCTCAAAGATGGTTGAAACAACATTTTTGTTCATCGACTTATGTCGCTATACTACTACCTTTGATCATCAGAAACACCCAGGCAGGATGCTGATTTGCTGTTCTTTTGAGTAGTGAGAAAGATGTCTGAAGTTGTAACTCTGTGCCAGTTGTAAGAGGAAGTCCTAATTAAAGCCCTGGGATTCATTTTTGAGTGGAGATGCATGGAACTGTGTTGTAAGCAGCTACACAAATAATGTATTTGTTTCTCTCCATCAAAGTTGCTCCATTACAGAAGGTCTACTGTCCTTTCCTTGGGAAGTTCAAATGATATACCTACCAGGGAACATAGGCAGCTGGATAGGTATGCAAATCACATGAAAGCATTCAATTAAAAACATGTCTCAATTTTGAAGCAAAGAAGCCACTCTCCAGTTGAGTTAAAATTGCTTAGACCTGTTGAGGTTTTCATTTTATTTGTTTATAAGGCATAATGTACTGATTGCACTGCATAAATGAATAGCACTGGGGCTATTCCCAGGAATACTAAACTGTAGCTGTAGATCAATTGTGCAATTCATGGATGAGACATGTGAACAGGGCCTGATCACTGTTAGTAAGGGACTCGAAACAGTGTATTTTTGAAGTGCCAAATTGCTTATGAGGTCTCAGGAGAACAGCCATTCAGTTACAGACACTTGGGAGAGAATCCCATTTCACTTTGGAGAAACATGGAACCTCTCTAAAGTGTTCTATATTGATCTGGGATTCAATATTTGCACAGATCAAATACCTTTTATGTCTTGTAAGCACATAGCCCTAAATTGCTGTTGTCTAAAGAGTGCAAAACAAGGAGAACTAAATACCCCTGATGTTATCTAAGCTTCAAAACTGCAGATTTGGGGCATTTGCCTTACAAGCTGATCTGCCTAAACTCCTTTGGGACAACATATTGGACATTTTTTTCTGGTTCATTGAGGGTACAGAGGGAGTTGTTACATATTTGTTGTTGCAAGCTAACACTACTATTATTGAAGTTCTGTCATCAAGCCAGAAGGCTATAATCAATGTCTTGTTTCTTGCTGCTTCCCAAGTGTGAGAAATATGAACACTGAGGTGGAAGACTGGCTCATCTTGTGCAGTGATGGGTATCAGCTGGTATTTTGCTTCTGTAAGTCAAACTTCTATGTGAAAAAAAAAGAGTATTTTTATACAATTTCTTATTATTATCCACTTTGGTATAGAGCAAGTTCTGGATTGGCAATAAGGAGAAACTGAATGATCATTTTCAGGAGATTTTTAGGCCCAAAAGCTTTGAATATGGACGTATCTTAAAGAAATACTTTTTTCCCAATTTGAACAGACTAGTTTTCAGAAAGGGCCAGAAAGAGCAGAGTTTACAAAAGGAGTCTGTTTGAGATTTCTTGCTTATAAAAGAATGGGTCACTGAGATTAATTCAGACACAGTGTATTTAGGGAAAAGGAATTTGAATATTAAGGTAAAGCAGCGGGTTTAACAGGATTCTGCTCCACTTCCCACAGTTATACCATCTGATGTCATTGGAACAGAATCAAACTCTATGTCATCACTTCTCCCATGATATTATATGGCTCTCTGAAAAGATCCAGTTCAAAGCTCTATTAGTGCTTTGAAATTACTCTTCTCTGAAAGTTGTTTTGGCAACATGACATCTTATCCTAAAGTCATATTTGCAAGCCACCTTTGCAAGCTGACATGGATTGATAACTGCATAATTTTTGTATGGCTGAGGACCTTTGGGGAAAAGATTAATGATATTGATTTGGCCAACATAGGCTTTCCCCAAGTGGGTGGGGAGCTCTGTACAAGTGTCCTTCCAGGTGGATTGTTTCTGAATGTTGCTACTAAGGATGGGGAAAGAGTGGGGGCAAAATTTCTTATTCCTGATTGTAAGGCAGCTCAGCCTTATGAGTTTTGCATATGTTCACTTACACTCATTCAATTTCCACATGTCTATGATTTTTTATGCATAAAAAATGCATAAAATGTGTCTTTTTACACATTTTAATATGCATATTTGTTTTCAATTTTGAACAAAGAACATATCACAAAATTTAGGAAAGTGTAAAAAAAGCTAAATAAATCTCATAAATTCATAAATTACTACAGTGCAAATTAGACTGATTTGCTTGAATATTCAGGGATATTTCCCCCAATCCTATTCCTAGACATTGGGTTTCCTGACAAAGAAAGACGCATTACTATGTAAGGACTCCAATAAAGAAACATTACATAAATATTCTATAGATATCCACAGTCTCTCTTGATATTGAGATGGGCAGGATATAAATTTTAGAAATAAAATTTAAAAATATATATTAGTGCAAGGGACAGCTAGAGTTTGTCGTGGGGAATAGGCTGAAGATAAAGATTTAATGCCATCAAGTTCAGAACATTTTCAATCAAATATATGAAGAATAGCCATGGAGAGAAGTGTTCTATTTTCTTGTGTCATTTGTTATTTAATTCTTTCTCTTTGGGTACTTTGCTTTCTGGAATTCTAGATATTGATTTCTAAAGTTCAATTCTTTTAGCTCCATTCTTTTACTCCTAATGTCTAGTTTCACTGGTATATTTTGCAACCACATAATTGGCATGTACATCCCTTTTGGTTTACATAATGTTTTTCCCATGTCTGTCCTGCTCTTTTGATTTTTTTTTTTGTTTGATTTTTTTCCCATGCTGGTTGAGAATCCTGCAAGTTGTAATTTGAACATTTGAATAATATAATACTTGGATACTTGGAAGTTTTTTCAGTTGCATTACAGCACAGCAATGGCATGACTAATAAACAGTTGCAAGAGGCAACAATGGTACATACAACAATCCTTTAGGAAGGGACTTAGCACAAACAAAGCACCCTTCTTCAAAGTCCTGAAAGAAGAGTTGTGGCTGCTTCAAATACACCCCCTGACAGTTTGCACATATCTATTTGTAAACAGAAAGATTTCACTGAAATGTGAGCAAAGCAAATGAGTGATGCCTGTATGCACATGTACCAAAGAAAGTCTTTGAAATACCTGTATTGAACTTTCTAGGGAATTCCCTCTATCACTCTAAAGAAGGTTTCGTCACTCATGCTGGCGCCCAGTAAGATGGTTTGTAGATGTATAGGAGCTCCATGAGTTTTTATAGTGTTTTTTACTGATTTTGGGTTTATGGTTTGGAGGTTTCATTGTTTTTATTGCTTTGTGTGCCTGTGCACTCCCCTCCCCCACTGGATTGTTTGACATTATGGGTTGCTATATAAGTCTTTTAAAATAAATAAATGGCAGTGCACTGCATTGGTATGTTTTCCCCAGCACAAAGAGGCAGAAGTTCTGGAGTACTTCACCAATCTATAATTATTATTTTAAAATGTTACCCATTGAAGAGATATCCTGTTAAATCAGCCATTTAAAATTGTACAGGATTAAGTTCTATTAAGTGTCGCCTAATTGCTACATTGTGACACATTCTAATCTATATGAAGCAAAATAAGCTGCTTGCAGGTGTTAAATATGGATGAGACTGCTTAGAGCAGGAAACAAAATGATCATAAAATCCATTCTGGCCCAATAATTTTTAGAATTGTACGGGCTCCTGAATATCAATTATGACAGATGGAATGGGTGTTTTCCCCCCTGAAATCTGATTTATAGAATACTTCTCATGAACTTTCCTCATCTCACCTCTCTATTATAAGGAGTCTTCTTATTATGCATGTGGTTAGCTGAAAAATGCTTTGTTTAAACTTATAAAATGTGTCCCACTGTGTTTCTCCCCCCCTTCTTGTTTGTGATCTTTACTACATGGAAAAAGCATATACAATATTTTACATGGCAGTACAATGATGTAGTTACATTTTCTTTTCATTCAGCCTGACATTTTTTTCAAACCTGTCTCTTATTAATAAAAGCAAAACCAAACAAAAAAGCCCCTTGGAATTCTGGAATTCACAGCTGGGCCTCCAGTTAAAATGGCTACATTCTCTAAAGTGTTGAGCATCTGTCACTTTCTCCTCTAAAATCAATCAGAGCAGCTTAAGCTCCGATACTCTGGGAACCAGGCCATTTTTATGCACAGACATAAGTGTAAATTCTTGATCCAGCTGTAGACAGATATGTTTCAAGGGAAAAAGCTTGGCCTGAGAAAACTGGTGTGTGAAAAAGTTAATTTTCAAAGTTTGAAGTGCAGATGGAGAAAAAAAAGTTGCCCGTACCCAAAACATTTCACTTGAATTTGGTCTGCCAGGTTCATTTATTTTTTTGCTTCCCAAAAGGAAACAAACAGCAACCTGGATAAGACAAATAATAGACAATAATACTTTGTGAGATTTCAGCCTACTACACTTGAGAAACCATTCAGTGCTAATTTGGAAAAACCAGCCTGTAAGCATAGCAGGAAAAAAGCAGAGGACAAATAGGAGTTGTTTCTTCATTAAATTCTGGAACTGTGCACTTTTATTTCCTAGCTAGCTATATAGGAAACATTATTAAACAGTGCATTTCTGCCTAATGTTGGCAAAGAGGCAGGTAATTATGCTGGATTAGGGATTTGTACTTAATTACATTGAATTAATTTTTGAAAATTACTTAATTTTCAAAAATTGAAAATACCAATCAGGAGGTTATGTGGAGACAGTTCATGTTTGCACACTTACTTAGTTGATCAGTGAGGTGACCATATTACAAATAATACTCCTTTCCCATGTTGTAGATGCACTCTTGAAATTCCTTTTGCTATTATTACACTTAAATACAAGATTGTTCTCTTCTGCATTTGATTACATGAAAGCATACCTTGATTGTGAGTTTGACAAAAGGGTAAGCCTAACCCTCACCTTGTGTCATATTTTAATTTTAACATGAATTGAGATAGGCCAAAATGATGGAAGGCTAGGCAAGCAAACATTTGACTATTTTTTTTCTGCCCACAGAAAAAAAGAGAATTTTATGAGACCATTGTATTGTTTCTTCTTGTTTGAAATTGTGTGGATTACCTAAAAGCTTCATATAATTCCTACATGCTGGTAAAAAATGCTATTAAAATGTAACCACTCGGGGAGTGTCACTGTCTTGGAATCACAAGCAGAAAAGCTATCACTTTGTTATTCCCTGTGAAGAAGTTTTGAACCTGGCCTCATCTTTCACTCAAGAACTGCAGGAGCAGAAGGAAGTCAATGTTATAAATTCTTCTTCTACCTTTGTGCCCCTGTGTTCTGTTCTTATGTTATTCATATTGATTTTATGGTAAGAAGATTGTACAGCAACCTTATCAATCAGATGCCTTCTAATAGGCATGTTGGCGGATGATGATCAAACCCAGTGTTGATGGAGGGCACCAAGTTGAAGAAGGCTAATTTAAAAGATACGTATTATGTCTGAATTCAGTCTTGTTTGCTACTTTGGCAATTCAGGACTTTGGATAAAGGGTAAAAGTACATGTACCCATAGAACCTCTTGAAAATCCCTTAAAATAGCTGCACCTTCTCCCAAGATGATTGACCTATCTTCCACAGATGCAGAGTAATCCCACCACACTTGATTTAAAGAGTTGCTAACATGATGTTAGAAGCATCTTCTCTCTTCATATCTCTAGTGTTTTAGTTCTCTGTTATCTAGAAACCCTTGAACAGGATTTTCAATAACATTTCTCAGCAATGTTGTTCAGCAGCTGAGATGACGAGAGAATTTTGGGAATTGAAGTCCATACTTCTTAAAATTGCTGAGTGAAAAATATGAAATGATGAAAAATATTACAGTATTATAGGAAATAATTGTTTCATGAATATGTAAGATGTTGCCTTACTTAAGGATAAACTGTATGATGAATGGTTGTAGGATCAGGGAATGTTTAGTCTAATGAAGAGAAATATTAGGGGTACTACAGTCACTGAAGCACTTCTAGGTTGAAAGGATTAGCTAGTGATATCACTACTGCCTGGAGGATATCCAGTTGGGGGATTCTTTCATGTCTCTGTTAAGCTGCCCGTCTATCTACTCACAGTCACCTGCTTTCAAAATGCTAGGTCACCAGGAGCCAGAGCGAGTGATAGGAGCTCACCCCATCCCACAGCAGCAACTGGGTCTTGAACATGAGCCTGCAATCATCATACCATCATCCTAACCACATGAGCCACTACTCTCTGTCTAGTAATAGGGGGTAACATGACAGTAGTCTTCCAATATTTGGTGGGCTGCCACAGAGAGGAAGGGATCAACCTCTTCCCCAAATCACCTGGGTGCAAGACAAGATGCTTAACAGAGAGATAATCTAGAATTAAGGGGAAATTTCCTATCAGTGAGAACAATTATTCAGGGGAACTGCTTGTCTCCAGAAGTGGTCAGTGTTCCAACATTGGAGGTTTTTAAGAAGAGATTGGACAGCCATTTGGATTAGAAGACTTCCAAGGTCACTTTCTATTTTGTTATTCTGTACTCTGTTGAGAGATGAGAAGTATCATATCTAATCTCAAAAAAATAACAATAATGTGCTATTTTGTGTATCTTTCAAATCTTCAAGCCTCTATGCCATACTCCTTGTAATATACTATACCCAAGTGTTATTTTTTATGCTGATGCTATTACTATCTGCAAAAGTGGTAAAAATGATATCAGACTTGTTGCTACCACTGATATTCTTCATCATCAAGTTGCAATTGGAGGCTTGATACAAAATGCAATTGGGGGAGAGGATGCCTGAGTTAATTTCTTATTCAGGTTAAAGCATCTTATTTAATTTGAATGCAATTATGTGATATATTTGTAAGACATATCTATCTTTCTTCACAGCCAAAAGAAACCCATACATGTATAGAATAGAAAGCAAAAAGCTCCTTCAGCAAAGCCAAGTTCCTGTGGCTAGCTTGATGTTCTTCAGCAGCCAATGTGATGATTCTATTTGTTGTGATTCACTTGTAGAAGAACTTTGGGTCATGGAAAACTATCTCTATTATAGTTTCTTTAGACTTTAAATTGAAAAAATTCCCAGGAGACATTTGACATATCCTTTGTAAGTCTGATGCAGGATGAAGATAGACAAAATAATGTGAAACATTTCTTACTGCTAATTCACCAAGAGATTTTTCAGATGGGGTGTTCAACATTAGGTAATGATCAATTACAGAAAACCTCTGAGCAAATATTACTTATAATTATATTAATAACATTTCCAGCTGCTACCTTTTAATTTAGATCCTTCACAACAGGAGGTCTGGCTGCATTAGCAATTACCACTTGCATTCTTTTCAAGAAGCAAGTACGACATTTGAATTTAACATTTCAAACAGTTTTCTAGTGATTGAATCTAATAATAATCATCAGCATTGGCAAAATCACCATCATTGGAATTGACAAAAGCACCATCAAAAGGCAGCTTTACTTAGAAAAGCTTACATCCTGCAACAATACCATCAAACAACATCTGCTTATCCCTGAATCTTTGGAAAGGATTTATCAATAAGTGGATAAAAATGCCAGATCCACTCTAAATATCTGACTGTCTATGTGACCAACAATAATAATATTTTTACTTTATAGGTACACAATAGTGAAATCTAGGTCTCTTACAGATTTTTAACAATAGATTAGGATATATTTCCTCCAGTGGTGGAATTCGATTTTTTTTTACTACTGGTTCTGTGGGCTTGGTGGGCATGGCAGGGAAAGGATACTGCAAAATCCCCATTCCTTCCCCACTCCTGGGGGAAGGATATTGCAAAATCTCCATTCCCACCCCACTCTAGGGCCAGCTAAAGGTGGTATTTGATGGTTCTCCGAACTACTCAAAATTTTCATTACTGGTTCTCCAGAACCTGTCAGAACCTGCTGAATAGCACCCCTGATTTCCTCTCTTTCGGATTTGATGCTTACTTAGATAAATGAAATCCCAGCATCAATGATATATTGATAATATTGTACATCATAATTCTTGGTTGCCTCTTGCCAGGAAAGTTTTGGGTATGGGACAAAACATTTCTAATAAGAAAATATCTTACTCCCAAATTCGATTTTGATGCTAGATGCTAACTTGGCTATAATATCCTATGGAGATGAACTGGTTCCAGCAAAGAATTCATACATGATCTTTTGTCAAGCAGTACAGACAACAGTGATTTATTCCATGTTGCCTAAGCATTCAACCAAACTGAGTTAGTTCAGGCTGTATTGCTGTCTTCTCAACTGTGAACCCTATTATTGTGAATCAATGATCTTCTGGGAGAAAAAAATGATACTGACTGAAGGTCAGAATATTTTTCATGTCAATAGGCTTAGAAAAGCATGAATGGGCAATTCTTGAAAGCCTTTCTGTACAGACTTCTTGGTTTAAAACTGGGAATCCTGAAGTAAAATGATGGCTTTCTGTGGTTCTTTGATTAATATTTGCTGACACTACATTTTTACAAAGATTATCAAAAAACCATAAACTGTATTATGCTAAGGCCATCTGAGGTAGGATAAAAATAATATTTTCACCATAAGGCTTGGTATGTTCAAGTTTCACAGATCCACGTTTCTCTATAACAAATTGTCTTAATTGAGTTGACAAGACTGGAAATGGTTTATCCAAAAATGCAGATATCATCTTACTGTCTTTGGAATCTTCAAAGAAATATACAGAACTAACAAAGATCCATATGATGGGGCCATTAAGAACCATCAATTTGGGCTTAATCACATCCATTTGTACAGAAAAATGCCCTCTGTCTTGAATTGTCTTCAATGACAATCTGTAAGTCTACCAAAAATATTTCAATGATTGTATAAATCTCTAACTATCCAGGACTAATTGATTGGTTCATCTTCTAATCCATGGTACCTTTAGGAATCATGTCCGGTCCCTAAATCAAAGAATTTATTGTTCTTCCTCTATTTCAATGTAAAGCTTTTACAGCTATACGATCTCACTGGGGAAAAAAGTTTTTAATGGTTTTGGTATTGATTGTCATTGAAATATTGATCATACTTCAGACATCTTGTGTAAGCTTATCAGCATCTTCCTTCCCCATTTATTTCTCCATTACTTTGTCCAAGTTTCTTAAATATTCTCCCTATTTAAAAAAATCAAAGCAAGCAAACCAAACCTATTACTAACTTCATTTCTTTGCTATCAGTTGTAGTTTATTGAGCATGTTGACTTTTCAGTCCTCATATTTGATTTTAGAGTCATTGCCTCTAGTCCTGACATTCTCAATACTTTATAAGTTAATCTGCTATGGGAGCAAAATCCATCCTTTCCCTACTTTGAATCATATGTGATTCTTAGAGAAATGTATTAACTGTAAAGATACCTCACAATAGAAGCACCCCAGATATTCAGGCGTGCCTATTAGATTTAGTATGTTATTCATTCTAGCACGATCTTGCTATTGTCAGTAAGACAAAGGTAAATAATCTTACATTCTTTTGTGCCCTTCATTATTCTGCTTTTAATTTTGTGTCCTGCTGCCTTTTATGTAACCTGGTTTTTCAGTTGGAATTTCTCTCTAAATTTGGTTCTAGTCTTCTTTATGCAAAACTTTCTTTGCCTCAGGAATATGTGCATTGATTCAATAAGGTCCACATTCTTTAGCATTAGCAATTACCCTTTTTTGGTACAGATGTACTATGCGCAGATCTTTTCCAATCTCAAAGCTGCACAGTCTTGTGCCACATTTATTGACACAGAGCTGTTAGCACTCTAATTGTCTCTTGTCTTGCAGCTTTAAATAGTCCAGTGAATATTTCATCTGCACCTGGTCCTTCCCTATTTGACAGCTGTTCTATTGACAGTTATACCTCACTATATAGAAGAATTGGTTCTCTACCTTTCAAAATGTTTCTGTCACTCTGAAATGCTGTTTGTAAAAGGTTTTAGTATAGTCCTTTTATCTTTAATCTGATTTGCCTCTACTAGATCTCTGATTGCTCTTGAATGCTTCTATCTTATCTGTACATGTTCCCCTGATTTGTCAAGGTTTTTTAAGTCTTTAGGCTTTTTTTCCTATTACTTTCCTTTATTTGTTGACTTTCTCAATTGAGATAGTATCCTCTCTTCTTTTTCTTTTGACACCAGAAATCACCAAGTATTCACTTGTTTTACATTCTTCTCATTATTCAAGATTGTTGTTCTACATATCTTTCTCTGGATATCATAACAGTGTATTCTGAAAATCTATCTGTGAAAATTAGATATCTTTCCCAGTGACTAGAGAAATGCCTTCCAACTTGGGGTCTAATCAAATGAAATTCATATTTGTCTAAATGTTACAAACAAGTATTGTTTCTTATTTGCTATTAGTTTCTTCATGGTTTGATTTTTTAAAATTTACTATATGAGTTGACTTTCTTCACTATTGTCTTTCTTTTTGCAAATTTGTGTTAACTTCATAATTTTCCTTAGAATCATACAGCCAAGAGTAATCCAATCATAAATTCCCATTCCCATCAACATCTTTCTTGAGGTTAATGAAGCTACTTAGCCCTTCCAATGTCTTAAAGTGATAATCCCTCTGGGAGGAGTCATAGACCATGAAGTGTTCTCTCTCTCTCTCTCTTTTCTCTCTTAGTGAGTAAGAGAGAAAAGTGTGGTTATAACTCAGTGTGGTATATAAACCCAATGAGTGTTTGTTGCTTGGCTTAGTTGAAGTGATGAACCCAACCAATATATTTCTATGCATATACTTTGAGCCATGATTCCTTTCAGAATTGTACTTGTACTTGTACTTTTTGAATTGCCTCTGCTATTTTGTAGAATTAAATTATTGTAGAAAGTTAAAACAAAAGAACTGAATCAAACTCTTATCACTTGTAGTCAATCCACTATATCTTGCATTCAGTCATATGTCATCTTCCAGATATTTTCCCTGGGGCTGCAGAAAATTAGGGCTATATCCCAGAATGTCCCAAAAGCATCAGGCTGAGAAAAAGCAGTTCTGGAAACAACAGACTCATGGGGAAAATAAAATATCAGATCTTGATAAAACCTTGTCAACCCAACTCCCCAAATTTTATTCAAATGAATCTGTCCCCAGATGAATAGTGTTTAATTAATTAGGAGCTCATTTACATGAAGGTGGCACATTATTAAACTGCCTCTGCTGCAAGCTCAGATATGACATGGTGTAGTCTGACAGATTTTCAAATTAGAAAAAGCCTTTTAAAAGAATGAACTTGCTGAACTTCTGGCTTTGTTTTCAGTAAACTTTCTCAAGGTAATAAATTAAAAATATGGGATATATCTTGTTGGCATCCTCCTGAAATAGTTGTTGAATTAGAAGAAGTGGGTGGGAGACAAGAAAAATGAGAAGACCATTAGATATGAGCTACATTCAGTTTGTTTCTTTATACTAGCTTTGTTATAGAAAGGTAAATTTAAGTAAAGGAAAACTGAATCATATTCCATTTAAACTAACAGACAAAAATGTTATTATTTAAAAAGAAAAAGATAAAAAGGTTTCAAGATTGGACAATTTCAGTTAAGACAAGATAAAAGAGGATAATGAGGTCATATCTATGCCAAGAAAGAGACTGGAATACCATTTGTTTGGAATGGTATAGGGCAGTGATGGCTAACCTTTTTGCCGTCACGTTCCAAGAGTGGTGGGAGAGGGGGTGTGTGCCCACATCCATAATTCAATGCGCCCTGCCCTCCTGTGCATGCACATGTGACCCCCCCACGCTCTCCCCTGCTTTTGGCACGCAATGGCACAGTGTAGGCCTGTTTTTTGCCCTCCCCAGGCTCTAGAGGTTTTCAAGGAACCTGGGGAGGGCAAAAACAGCCTTCCACATCCCCCCAGAGGGCCTCCAGAGGCTGGAAACAGCCAGTTTCCCAACTTCCGATGGGACCAGAAGACCTGAAAATTAGTTGGCTGGTGCGCGCATGCGCGCTGGAGCTGAGTTAGGGCAACACTCGCGTGCCCACCAATATGGCTCCACGTGCCACCTGTGGCACGCGTGCCATAGGTTCGCCCTCACAGGTCTCCTATTTGAGCAGACGGTTGGACTAGAAGACCTTCAAGTTCCCTTCCAACCCTATTATTCTATGTACTATGTTCTACAGTATATATAGACACTTTAACAATGTTTGAATTAGAGTCTCTCTCTGTGTCTCTCTCTCTCTCTCTCTCTCTCTCTCTCTGTGTGTGTGTGTGTGTGTGTGTGAAGTTTGCTTATTTTATTTTTACACACAGACACACAAACAATTATATACCTATAATAGTTAACTGTATACTATACATTTTAGTTCATTTTCTGGTATTTTTTTCACTTATTTTTAAGCGCTTGTTGATTATTTTTTTATAATGTATATATCTTTGTGGGATTTTTTTTCTTTTTAGTTATTATTTTAAAAGCAATAAATTTGGATTTGTGAGGCTCGTGTATAATTCAGACCAAAAACCCCTGCACAGCTGTATATCTTGATATGAGTGTTGAACTTACAAAAGACTTGAATCTATAAATAATGTGTGTCATAAAGACTTATAAAAATAAACCTTGTGGCTCAATTTTTTCCTTGCTTCCAGCCCTGATTCTGCTGCAGTGCTTCCATTACTACCTCTTTAGGCTTGTTCTCAAATTCCTTAGAATGGATTTTCAGCTTTCTTTGTACTTTGTCCAGGGCTACTGCTCCTTTAAGGGTAGGACATGATTCAGAAAGCATGTCTGTGTTTTCTTTCAACCAGGATATGTTTACATATATTGATCTCATGCAGGAGTTATCAGACAATATTATTTTTCTTTTAAAAAAATGTGATAGACGGATCAATATTTATACATTTTTTTCTTTGAGGTCCTAAAAGAAAGAAAGGACTTAAATCTAATAAATAAGTAAAGATATGCCAATAAATGATCAGCCTGAATAGCAAAGCAGTAAAGCTTGGCTGTCTACTGCTTTGTTTATTTTATGCCCAGCAGTGTAAGGAAAAGGCTGAGATGTCAAGCTGGATTTGCAGTCCCAGTTCAATTGTCTGCTTTAGGTTGCAGTCACAAATCGCTCTTTAATATTCATGGTTACCTATCACTCTGGCTTTCAGAAGCTTTTTCTAGAATTAGATGTTACTATGTCAATACTGTACAGGTATAAAGGGTTACTATAATCCTATTTATTTAGTATATGGCTTTTTGATTAAAATAAAAAAAACACTCTAGTTTGCTTCCTAATAAGATAAATAATTAGCTGCAACTAACTTTGCTATACAGAAGGAGAGAGAGTACAATTCTGTGTTTCTGCTTCATCTCCTTGCAGCTTTTGATGTCATCCTGCATAGTATCTTACTGGATTGATTCTTTGGGTTGGATGTCAGAGACATGGTGATACAGTGATTCCACTCTGCCTACAGGGTCAGAGGCTATCCATGCTAGCAATTTATAGCATTAGCCAGTCATTGCTGTGGTGATATATCACTAATGTGGACAGGCTTTATATCGCTACAGCGATGGCTGGATGGTGCTATAAATCACTAGTGTGAATAGCTTTTAGACTCAGAAAGTGACATTGGGGAAATTTTGCTCAGCCACATAACATCTGAGATGCAGCACCTACCTACACTTCTACATCTGTGTGATGGCACCAGGTGAGGTCATCAGAGAATTTGGAGTGAGGTGCCATCAATAAGGTGAAGAAATTCATCTCTCTTGTCATCGGAAGCAGATGAGCTAGCCCAGGCACTCGACTAGTGTTAGGGGTTAGTAATGAGCTGGGTGAAATTCAATAAATTCAAGCTGAATCTTGGTAAGACAGGGGCCCTGTGGGTAGGAATTGAGTGTGCTGTCTATTCTTAATGGCATTGTTCTCCACTGAAAGAGGAAATACATTGCTTGAAGGAATTTCTTGATCTCTGTCCTTGTGGAAGTATAACTGGTTGCAATAGTTTTGTCATCAGTTAGAAATT
Source organism: Ptyas mucosa (assembly GCA_012654045.1). Taxonomy (NCBI): domain Eukaryota; kingdom Metazoa; phylum Chordata; class Lepidosauria; order Squamata; family Colubridae; genus Ptyas; species Ptyas mucosa. The sequence goes on from WNWU01000004.1 coordinate 5,942,046, forward strand.
GTTTCGTTTATACAGTCGTTATTTTTCCCCCTGTTCTATTGTATTTGCTTATCTGCTTTTATTATTTTAATTTGTAATCAAGTCTAATTAATGAATTATATTTATATACACTGACTTTCTTCTAAGCAGCATTGCAAGATATCTCCCTTATTTAAACTTCCCATAGCTTCTTTGTGAAGTTGAAGTGAAAGAAAATGATTGGCCCAAAGTGACTGAATCTCCTTGGTTGAGGTCCAGTACTTTAACCCATTACATCTTGGTTATGCACCATCATAGTATCTGCAGGCATCAATAAAAATATGTATACATATAAAATAGACTATAACTCAAAATCCAGTTCCACACCCTGATTTAACTGTGCAACTGTTTTTTTTAAGTGTTCTGCACATCAATAGAAATCTTTGTTATTTCATTAGTACTCAGGGAGGGCTAAAACAAGAAATAACAAAATAAAGGTGGTAATTGTTGTTTCCCTGATGTGAGTTATATCAGGTTTTTTATTATTTTCTTGATATATTTTATCTTGTTATTTTAACCCTAATTATGTATGCTTTGAAATCCACTTGTTACTATTGTGATTGAACTAACTAATAAATTGATTAAATAAACAAAATGATAATGCCTTTAGAAAATCTAGTATTTCATAAATTACATAAATGTTTACATATGAAGCCTTTGATGAATCATTTTTCTTTAGGAAAAAACACGATATAGTTTAAGAAAGGCTACACTGTAATCAGTATGAGGATGATGAAGATTATTTATCTTTCATTCCAATTAAAGGAACCAAATGGGTATATTTGGCATTTTTATTATGACTAATATTTAATACTTATACCTGAGAAAAATAGAGCAACATCAAATACTAACTTCATTGTCTCACTTCTTAACCAATAGTAATGAGTAAGAAAATCTCAAGAGGACTCAGACTCTTGAATTGAATTGCTGGTTTGCTAAACCAGCCAGGATCCTGGTTTAGCAAAACTGCTAAGTAGGTGATTCAGATTGAGGAAGCTGTTTGAATAACCAGAAAACATCTCAAACCAACAAGAAAATCAGTCCAGTGGCCATGACTCAATTTCTAGACAACTATACCTGCTGAGGATGCTAAGAATCTTTATCAAACATTTCTCCTAAGTAGAGTTTGAAAAGTGACCTTTTTCCAATTTCTTCCCTTAGTGAAGGAAGGTGGGGCTATAAGTGGGAAGGTAGCAATGATATAAATGGCCCTTTGCTCCTTAGATAAATTGTCATGGATAGTTCTTTAATCACTAATGTACTCTAAAGTGACTTCTCTGATCATAGATTTGCCTTTGCTTGAGGGAGAACTTCGTTGCACGTTGTACATTTTTCTACCTTTCACACAGAACATATTTTCACAGTACCATTTTTATACAACCTCTTGGTGACCCTTTAAAATATGAACCTGATGACTTCACAACAACACAAGGAAAAGATGTTCCCTGTGAATGACTTTATTCTTTCATAATTCAGGACTAAATAGTGAAAATATGACAGAGATGCTGACCTGAGGGACCCTTCAGGTAACTCAGTTAATTGAATACACTGATGTGAATAGAATATGTGTGTAAAGAGTTGTCATTAATTTCCTCATGGACATATCTGTGAGTTAAAGGGAAGGTTTTTAATAGGATTAGTATTTCACTTTTAATTTGAAAGTAGAAGCTTCTCACATAGAAGACAGATCATTAAATCACGTCAGGGGTGAGGTGGGGAAATTAAGTTGCAGCCAATTATGGGGCTTGGTACTTCCAATTTTTGTAGTAGTGATATTAGCAAATTTGGTAATTGCTTCATTAGTAATAGAGAAAAACAGACGCTATGTAGTTGAATATTGTAAATATCAAAGAGTCTAGTATTGTTACATCTAAATCAGCATTGTGGCTTTTAGTCACATGCCAGATCATGGCATTTTACATATATAAGTTTCCTTGTATGTATGATTGAGGTGGATTTTTAATTTTTTTCTTCGAGATATCAGAAACAACTGTTAAAACAGGGAATTATATACTACAGTATTTTTAATTTTAAAGTTTAGAATGTGATGTCTATAAGAACCAGGTAACAAAGCAGGACATTAGATAACATTCTGGCATCTTCCCAATATTTGTCATGCTGTTACTAATATAAATTTGTCCCTCCATCCCACCTTTTTTGCTGCTGCCTGGTAATGGTAATGTCAGGAGGAAATGTGTGTTTTTCAAAGGCAACCCGTTGAGAGCTTCCCTATTCCCATGGTCCCCCCCCAAATTCCTTTGGATATCACATTATTATTAATTTATTCTGGCTTTCTACCAAAAGCACAAGGCAGCCTACAAAAGGCTGTCTCAATTTTATCCCTACAACAGCCCTAAAAAACTGTATCCAGATTTAGAGGCTTTCCTCGTGAATAATCCTTAGTAGAACCCAGTTCTTGCCATAAAGATGATAATAGAGACTGTATGGAAGTATAGCATATTGTATATAGTTCCTCCTCCACCCACCCATCATAGAAGGAAAGTAAAGGAGAATATTTGAAAAATCTCAGAATAAATCAAGATAACTATAAATCTCCTTTTCCCACAAAGCAGGTATAGATTAGATCACAATTTCTACTCAAGCTGATTGTGAACCTGCTAGTGAAACATACTCATCTCCTTCCATTATGTAGTCAATACTATTGGTGTCTGAATATGATCAACCTGGTCATAGTGTATTTTACTAAATATCATACACAACCCAAGCAAGTTACTCTTAAATGGAAGTCTCAGCTAACATGATGTATTAAGAAAATAACTCTAGTAGGCCTGCCTTAATTATTACTTATATTGATATAGAGGAATTAAGGAATTTTCTGATTGTGGCTTGACTCTCCAATATCCAGAATCAATCTATGTTGTTCACCTTTCAGCTGTTGTGCATTTTTAATTATAGTCCCTCTGTCTCAGCAGAATTAAATGTAGGCCTCTTCAAGTTATTTCTCTACTTTGTTTTATTTTTAAAAGATTTTTGAAATAATTGCATGGGAAAGTAGCATGTTACAAAAGATCTGTCATTATCACCATGTTTATCAAAGTGTATATTGCCACATATTCCCCACACAAAAACACAGGTCCTTTAGGCAATCTCAGAAAATAATATTGCTGGATATCTACAATCCAGAGTTAATTATGGATTTGGTGTCTATTGTGACAACTAATATTATTTGTATTAAGTGTAGTGTCCTGTAACTAGCTGCAAGGAAAATATTGATTTATGTCTGGCCATTTTAGTGTAGGAATAAGTGAATATTTTTAAAAGGGAAAAGCATGGACAACACACAAAAGTAAAAGATGTGAACAAAAATGAACAAATGAGTTCACAGTTGAGAATATTTTACTCATTAATTCTGAAGTAAACTCGTGTTCATTCTACCATGTTGCGGAATAAAATATTTTTTTGTGTGCACGGTTTGAATATGTCCTCATATGTCCAGAAAAAAAAGTTAAGATAGCAATGAAGCATTCTAAGAAGCTAAAGCCTTGTTGTATCGTTTTTGAAAAATGGATGATTGGCTGTGTGGTTGGCTAAGCCTCCACCTACTCCCTTATTATATCAAGACCGTCATCTTCACCAATAAAGCTATTTTTGTGAATAGGAACCCACTATATGACAACCTTTTTACAAAAGCATGCCAAATGTGATGTAAAATACAAACATTTCCAGTTCCCCCTCCAAAAAAGTTACTTTCCCTTGAATCAGTTGATCTTTTGATATAATTATTGTCCTTTATTGTCATCTCAGTGAGATAGGTAGCATAGAAGTCTAATTAATATCATATCATATCTCATAACATAACATAACATAACATAACATAACATAACATAACATAACATAACATAACAAACATAACATAAATATTTTAGTGGGCTAAAGTTATCAAGAACTGGTGGGACTGGGAGTGCAATATGCTAACATAAGAGACCATCTTTTCTCTTTATATTTCTGAATATGTAACAAATAACTGTTTGCATAGAATAAATTCTACTTTTTAAGCTATGAAGTTTGGTGTACAAGCAGGCACTTATTCAGCTTTTTCCCCCCTTCCTGACATCAACACTTTGTCATGAGATCCTGTCTCACTGAAGAATTCATAATGTAAAAAGGTTGGTAATTTAATCATGGAAAGTTCCCACAAAGAGTTTTTAACACCCTTTAATGAGAGCCTACAGAGAAGAACTAGAAGGAGTTGCATGCCAATTGTAGCTTAGTTATAATGACAGTTGTGGCAGTGGGTAAAATGCTGAATAGAAGAATCAGTATAACAGGCAAGTAGAAGCTTCTGTATTGCATTAGCATATTGAATAGATCAGATACTATCACCAGGGGTGCTACTCTGCAACATAGACTCGACACAATGTGGTGTTCTGCTAATCTTTTAAAATAATGTTGAGTTTATGCCTGCGGTCTGCACTGTAGGGTATTAGCTAGACAAATCTCCTTTGAAGCATTGAAATTTCTGGAATGCGTTTTACTTGATCATGTGCAAATGTTGTTCTGGCCTTAAATGCTTTGAGCTGCGATTGATATTTGGATTTGCAGATTATGTTGTTAGGCTCCTTTCAAACTGTATTTGCAAACACACATGAGGACTGATTCAGGAAACAAGCTTTTTCCATCCCAGGAGAGTCTTTACAGCTGAATTTGAGTATAGCCTTCGTTCTTTATAGCATAAACAATTATGTGGGTTTCCATTGGCATAACTCATGCCTTTTCTCATAAATCTTGTCCAGAATTCTGGCAGATCACTGAATAGGTGGGTTTAGTTTAACCAATAAATGGTTAAGGATTTGCTTTTTTAGGAAAACAATTTTTAAGTAGATACATTAAACTGTTGTAACAATACTCATATAATTTAAAACATTGTCTATCCTTGCACAGTAATTATCTTACTATTAGGATAAAGTATACTGTCTTTTTTTTTCGTTTTGTCTGATTCCAGTCAGAACTATTTCTATTTTTGCCTATTTACCCTTTACCTCATTTCAAAGTCAAGAGGAAATATTAAGTATGCTGCTGGTTTGCAGTTACCACCCTCTTCAGCTGGGATGTAGATGCTTGCAGACAGTGATGTTGAATTTCCCTTAAAGAAGAGAAATACGAAGTACATGTACCAAATTTTCTATCTATCCTCTATTTATCTATCTATCTATCTATCTATCTATCTATCTATCATCTATCTATCTTTCTATCTTTCTATCTTTCTATCTAATCTATCATCCATCCATCCATCTCTAATTAAAATAGATCTAGCAAAGCAGTTTCTATGCTCTTAAATTCTTAGTTATAATATAAGCTGAACTGACAATATTTGACTACTTACAAATGGATATAGAGAAATCTGTCAACTTTCTGATGTTTTTCAACCAAAGGTTTTTATTTTATTTCTACATACAACAAAAATAAATCCACAAAAATAACTGCTTGCATTTTGATAGCACATGTCTTAAAATAAATGTATTTTGCATGCATTTTTCTTAACATGCAGGCTTTTTGAAAATGTTTCTCCTTAAGCAATTTCTTATGTACCTTTCTAAACCTTGCTCTTAAGAATTTTGTGCATCAAAAGGGTTTCTAAGTATATAAAGTGGAAGAGGACATATTCATCAATAGTAATAATAAGTGACTGAAATACAAGGTGTGTTTTTTATTACATAGGTTACATTTAGACATTGTTTCTTCCAAGTATGTATACGATATTCCTTGAAAATACTTATTATTCCCTAACATTATTTATGCAAGTACACATTATTTATGCAAGTACATAAAGATGATTTATGCACTTTTCTTTCCCAATATGTATGCATTATTTATTGAAACTTATAAAAAGATTATTTATGCATTATTCATAATATAAAAGCTGTACCAGTGTTTTATAAACTAAATCACTTGAGCCAAGTTCAAATCTTTGCTTAGCCATTACACTCTATTTCTTTGTTTGCCATTATTCCCATTTACTTGTGAATTTACTTAGACATATCTTGAATTCCTCGGCCAACAAACAAGTGTGTGTGTGTGTGTGTCTGTGTGTGTGTGTGTGTGTACACATACATACGTACACACATCTTAATGTAGGTATTCTTTTACAAATAGGCATTTTTCTGTTTAGAAAGCAACTATAAAGTCAAGTAGTTTACATCTGTTTTATGTGAAAGTATTTGGAATGAAATTACATAAAGGAGGAATCTATGTGTGGAAGTACCTGCCAGAGAACCTCATTCAAACTAATCACTATGAAGCAGCTTTCCATTGAAATGCATCTAAGACTTCTTTTTGAAATAATGTGCAGAGAAATCTAGATCATGGAATTGTATTTTAAAACGGCACCTTCTCAGAAAAGATTAGCTGACATTGTTGGCATAATACTATTGATCACGGGTCTCCAACCTTGTCAACTTTAAGCCTGGTGGACTTCAACTCCGAGAATTCCCCAGCCAGCTTTTGACTGGGGAATTCTGGGAGTTGAAGTCCATCAGGCTTAAAGTTGACAAGGTTGGAGACCCCTGCTATAGATAGTCTTTAGCTTTGGATGGGGCATACAGCATTATAGTTGACTTAGAGCATTTTTTTTCAGCTGAAGATGAACAGTATTTCCTATTTTATGGGGAACTGTAGATGATCAGTTTCTGAAAAAAAAGGCAATACCAAAACTTCAAATGAATCATGTCTTCTAATCAAGAAATGCCACCATGTCAGGCCTAGCAACACATTGCCTGCTAGCCTGTGAGGAATAATTAAATTAAAATCAGGCATTTTAATGGAAGGACATTGGAGGTTGTTGTCTTGGCAACAGTTTTAAACAGGTGGTTTAATGATAGGTGGAGAAAGGGACTGCTGAAAAATTTAGGCTTAGGGACAGAGTTGTCTGCTTCACTACAAATAGTAAAGTGGGATAGTAATATGGGCCTTTTCAAATGACTTTAAAGTTGCTTTGTCTGTCAAGCACCATAAAACCTTTTCTCTCTGTTAGGAGATAAGCAGCATTTTTAATAAAATAGTACATGTATAATTTCTATTCACTTAAGACCGGAAATTTGTTCGTTAATGTTTTGATTTTCCTTCTTGTATACTTGTCTTCTGTGCTTTAGTATTTGTTTTTGACAATGAAACTAGAGTTTAAAATATGTAATTCCTTTTCTGGAGATTCAGCCTATATTAAAATTTCTTTTTAATATATGAGCTTAACACAACTATCAGAAACCAAATAACTGAGCAGCAAAAAGCACACCCAGGCTTGAGACTGAATTTTGCAGATTCTTTGTGATGAACAGCTCTTCATGAACAATGGTTTAGTTTCTGCTCCCATCTCAAGCATGGTAGTGCATCCATATGCTTTGAAACTTTTCTGCATAACAGCAAGTGAGAGAATTCCTGTCAATGAAAACCACTAAACTATCGGATGGCTTCATGGAACTTGGACTGCCTAATCTGGTTACAATAGCAATAGCAATTAGGCTTACTTACTGCTTCATAGTGCTTTACAGCCCTCTTTAAGTGATTTACAGAGTCAGCATATTGTGCCCAACAATTTGGGCCCTCATTTTACCGAATGGAATGGAAAATAGAAGGCTAAGCCAACCTTGAGCTGGTCAGGATTGAACTCCTGGCAGTGGGCAGAATTAACCTGTAATACTGCATTCTAACCACTGCACTACCATGGTTCAATATAGAATAGTTGCAATTTGATGCTATGTATGCATCTCTTTGTAAAACAAACAAACAAACCTAATACTTATATACCGGTATGTAATTCCTCTTAGAGAAAATGCAATGAACAGTGTTTCTCCATTCTTCTTCCCCAAGGTCATCAATTATTAACATTTGAATAGAGACCCAGAAGATGCTCAAACAGTAGGATGGCTTACAACTAGAGAGTTCTTGTGAATGAGATTTGCATGACTAAACCTAATATATCATAAATATGAACAGACCAAGAGACTACCATCAGAAAGTATCCAAATGGTCTTTTCAGTAGTTTATCTGCTGAAATCTGAGTTTACTTTCCTTTCTTTTCTTCAAAGAGCAATTTTTTAGGAATGAAGTAGATGTGGATATAAATGCAATAACATTAAAACAAAAATTATAGATACTAAATCAATTATATTGACTTTGTTATCTAAGGCAGAAAATGCAAATGACAATATTATTGATGATTGAAAAGGTCATAACAATCAGAACTAGTCTGAATGAAAGATATCAAGTAATTTGACCAAGGGCTCATTCCCAAAGGGAGCATCAAATTTAAACTTCTGCTTTTTTTTTTCTCCCTAAAAGCAAACAAACAAAAAAGCACTAAGCTTATGTTTCACTTATGTTGGGAGTACTTTTGTTCTGTATTTTATTTTCAAGTGCTGTCATCTTTTATTTTTATTATGACTGGAGGTCTCCAAAGCTGGAGGTGATCCAAGCCTCTATAGATTGCTGACAGAGCCTGATAATAAACTAAATCCTTCACTGGTCACATATCCTATTTTACAGAAGATACTTTATATGGAAAAATGCACCAAGTGTAGCTATTAACACCTGCCACTTGTGTAAATCTGACAGTCCTCTTTTTCATCATGATTTTCTCCTTTTTTTAAGTGATTATAAGTGACCACCCTAGGCATCCATCTGGATGCCTAGTGAGAGCCAAGTTTTTGTTTTATTAAAATAATGCAATACAAATTTCTGCTAGCTTGTAATTATTTAAGGTTCTAGCTATTATCTTTAAACTTCAGTTATATTGCCAATTTGGGTAAGAGAAGTGATATATATTTATATTGTGTATAACTAGTTCAGATTTTATATAACTACACACACGTGTGTGCATATAGACAAATGCAGATTCATGCAAAAGCATACTGAAATAAGAAATTCATGGATTATTTTCATTGTAAATATTGCCTGAAATTTTTGAAGGTGACAAATAAATACACTGAAGAATTCACAGTTGCTAAAGTGTGCGTTCAAGTTGTGCACTGTAACTCTTTCTCTGCCCAGTTTCTATGTATTCAGCAGAAGATCAGAAAATGAGCTATTTTTGCAATCTGGCCCCTGTTTTATTAGAACTTGGACTGCCTAGGAAATGGCACTCGAGTCCTGCTGTCTTTCATACTGAATGCTTGGGGATTAGGATCAAAGAGTAGAAAGTTGAGGGCTTCTTTGTCACTCCAGTTTGTTGTTCATACATTGAGCAGAACTCATACAGGGTGTTGTTTAATTAGATGAATATTTATTTAATTTCTATGCTTCCCTTTAGAAGGTTCCTAGGCTATTTATTTTACTGTAAAATAACAAATTTTCAAAAAGTGATTCCATGGGGGACCTATGTTTAGATTCAGTTCTGACAGACAGTGTATGAAACTATGTTTGACTTCCGTTTCTAGTCTATAGTGATATCAGCCTACAGTTCCCTTTCCCTTAAATTCAGCAACAATGACTAATCTGTAGTATATCTGACTTTTTTCCTAGATCCGAGCAGATGGGCCTCCTCATGGTGGCATTCAGTACGAAATGGTGCCAATTTTCAAGGATGGGAGTCATATCCTCCGTGACATGGCTTTTTCCACAGATCATAATTACCTCTATGTCATGTCGGAAAGACAGGTAATTCTTACTTTTCCACACCTAAGTGCATGTATGCTAGTTTCACAGCAGTGGTAAAACACTGTGCTTTCTACAGTGTCCTTAGAATTTATGTCAAATGTGGGGATTCTCTACATAAAGTTTATTCTATAAATAAATCATTTTTTTTTTTGCTATAGGCAGGTGTTAATGCATCAGGAGAGGAGGAACTTTGCTTGTCATTGGCACAAGGGGTGTTTTTAAGATATCCAAGTTGAACAGGGACACTATGAATAAAATAAAGTATGGGGATTTGGGCGTCATTTTGCTAGCAAAATCCATCTTGTTGATTGGAAATCTCATCCATTCATTTCTCTCCATATGCTTGGCAATAGGCTACATTTATGCATAATTATTTTCTGTTGTATCATTATTCTGGATTTAATGTGAGACAATTGTTTATGATGATCCAATTTTACTTTATATGATATACTTGGATATTAAAAATTTCAAAGTAGCATTTTAAAAATAAAAATTGTTTTGGATACATTGGTTAATTTTATTTACAATTATAAATAAGGCTCTTGTGATCCCCTTGCTATTGTTTAAGAATCCATTGTATTCAAACTCTTTTTGCAAGACTTACTCAAGTTCTTGTCTTTAAGACTCAAACATATATGCATGTCAAATTAGAGTTGTTTTTAGTCTCCCAAAAGGTGTGAAAGGTTAGAGATAGAGACTTGCTTTGCTATGTCAGCTTTTTGATTTTTTGGTATTTACTATCTGCAGAGCACTTGTTCTAAATGTGCTTATCATTTATCATCCTGATAAAATATTCCCCCTGAAAAAAGGAACCAGATTGCACCTACCAATACCAAAATGACTGTAATGGAAATTTATATCCTTTGCAGTCCACTCATGTCTCTTGCCTGCAGAGCCAATACCATGTAAATAATCCAGAACACTGACTCTAACAGATTGACTATATTCAACTCCTGTCGGAAATGAGAAAATGCACAAGGTTCCAGCCATGAAATCGTACTCCTGGGTTCACTGATTCTGTTAAGCATTTTAGTGGCTATCACTCATGACTTGATAATATTGAATAATTTCTTTAGCACTGTCTGTAGGGCAAGCAATGAGGATATCCAAATTGCACTATATATTTCTGTGTTGAATTTAAGAGGTTAGGTGTGAATTTTCAGAAGCCAGAAGAAAGAACCACATTTCCAAACTTAAGTTAGCACAAAGTGACAGAGAGAGAGAGATATTTGAAAATGCTAAACATAAAGGAAGTCAAACAATGTCCCCTCTTTATATTAAAAAAAAGCCACAAGCAATAAAATTGATCTAATGTAATAACAATTGAGTTGGAAACCCATTTTCCCTATGTTTTCTTAGCTTGTTTGATAAAAATTTGTATATGTCTGTCAGGTGTTGTTTATTCAGGACAGAATGACTCATTTTTCTAGTGAAAGAATAGAACCACTTCTCTTTGCAGTTATAAAATAGACAAAGATTGTAATGCTTACTTTTCAGAACTAGAGGAGGCCACTACTTTACTCCACTAGTTTTGTTAACCTCCCAGCCTATTTTAATATTTAGACTGACAGAACCATGCTAGGATAATATTATATTGTCTGAAATGGGTCTCCACCTTTATCTCTTGGCTATTATGCTATGTTACGTAGAACAAGTCTGCTGCTTTAGTCTGTTTCTGCATACATCTATGAAAGTAGGATTATGCAGACTCATTTTCTTAAGACTGCTCCATAATTTAACAATCCCGTGCCCCAGTTTGCTCACATAAAAATAATACTAAGAATTTTTAGTAATGCTCTAAAATGTTTCTCTCTGACATTCCTCTAAGAAATTTGAATTCAGTAGAAATCCTGCAAAGTATGGCTAGCTTAAAGCAAGCTTGATTAGTACTTTTTCTATAACTCTGCAAAGATAAAGATAAGATTTTACTCAGCTAATGGCAAAAAACACTCAAAATAATATTTTTATGGATTTGAATCGTGATATTATAGTTTATCTTCAAATCCACAATTGATAGGTCTGTTTTGCCATTACTTATCTACAGTGAGCACAATATAAAAATTTCTTTTAAAAAAAAGAGATGATACCTTGTACTATATGTGATTTAATTCATTCATACAGTACATGATACTATATTGTGCATTTTTCTAGAATATATATGCATATTTTATCACAAAGAGTCATATAACATTTGGAAGCTACATAAAGTGTGAAATCTTTATTTTCAATCTTTATGTAAACATGAAACTATTTGCAAAACGTATATTGATAAAACTGAAAAACAGCAGTGAAAAACTTGATGTATAATCTTTTTACAGGTCTAAGGTATTAGCTGCCACTATTCTTCTTAGTAGCCAATTACATCAAGCCTTGACACAAAGTGTGAAGAAAGATTTAATATCATGTATGGTATATCACAAAAGAAAACAATAGAACTACATTAATCAAATGAAGAGTATTGCTTGTTGATGATTTAGCTTCTTTTTCCTTGCTCCAGGGAAAACACAATTTATGTATTATTATGAATTGTAAACATTTAGAGCAGGGGTGTCAAATTGGCGACCTGCAGGCCAGATGCATCACATACAGGCCACGCCCACCCCTGCTCCGTGAATGGAGAAAATGTAATGTGACATTGCGAGTTTGACATGGTGATTTAGAGCAAGTGGTAAAATAGCATGGAGCCATCAAGAAGATAGGCTTCTGAACTCCAGTGTTCTAATTTCACTTAGGATGGATTATGAGAAGCCACAGGACAGATTAATTTTGGTCAGGAGAGAAGCTGCACTGAGTGCATGGATGCCAAGCCACAGAGACTTCAAATGTTAAAATCAGCACTTGAATTAGGCTGAGAAGCCCTTTGATAACCAATGTAGAGACCTTCACTTAAGTGTCATCTCTCTGAACACTTTTTTTCAGTCAGCAGTTAGATTGGCATAATTAGAATCAACTGCATTTTCAAGCAAGCCCAATAATAGAAGGAGGTGAAAAAGATAAGTATATTCCAATATTAAGGGCAGCAATTTTAATATTTTAATAGGAATTTGAAATTTCAGTAGGACAAGAGCAAAAAAGGGAAATGAAATGCAATGATGCTAATATATTCTGTTAAAAATTGTATTTCAAAGCAATCTGATCTGAATAATAGAAAGCTCCTGCTGCTTTGAAATGGCCACATTGACTTTGTTTTATTTGTAATGTATATGGACCTCTTTGTATGGTATATATATTTGATAACATTTGGGATATCTAGTGATCACAATGTGTATCCTTCTTTCATTGTAGTTAAGTAGCTTAGTTTACTGCTTAGAGTTTAGTTTGTTTAAGTCAAATGTACAGAAATGTACAGAAATGTACAAAATATGAACATTCATTAAGATACACTTATGACAACTAAAGACTGTAATAAAAGAAAGCAAAGAAATCGAAGCTTATGCTTTTCACAAAAATGAAGAATATTTTTGTCTGTTTTGCATTTCTTTCAGACTTTGAGCCATTTTCAGTATAGGATGTTATATAACTCAAAATCACATTAAAAGAGGGGGGGAGTAAATTGACCTAAGTCAGACTTGACTCTGATAAGTCTGAGTTAATGGACTCAACCATGTCATTTCCTTGGCAACAGTAAAGTAGCTTCTTGTTGCTTTGTCCTGGGAGACTTTTGGACTTCCCCATCTACTCTACCAACTTGATGCTCTTTACTGGTCTCCCATTTTAGTACTAAAAAGGTCTCACCTTGCTTAGGATTTGACCCAAAGGTGGTATGATGCCTTTGTTACTTAATTGGAAAATATTTCATTTAAAAATCTTCTGTGGAACTATAATTCATCACAGTTCTGCAATTCTGTAAATATTGAACTTTTTATTCTTCCTATCTGTACTTGTTCAGACAAAGAAACTTCTATTCATAGTACAACATAAATATTCCCATTTTTAAAAGAACAATAGAACTTCAGAACTCCACTGTAAGGTGTAAAATTCTTGATGCAAAGAGATTTGATGAGGCATCTTGTACAAGTTCTAATTATTGGTGGTTGAATATTACACTTCTGTGAAGTTATTTTATGCATGATTTTCGGACTTTGACTTTAAAATGTTAATTTCTAAATGTATTCAAACAGATGAAAGAAATTTCATGATAACAGTTCCAGATTTGCAAAATTGTAGTGTCATAGACAAGTCAAAAACTTCAAAACAAAAGAAATATAAAGATTTTTTAACACTTTGACACATGATTCACACAAATCTAAATGAAGTTAACAGAGAGTGAGATAGCATTACTCTGGTCATGATGAGGAACAACCACAACTTTAAAATCTTAAACTTCAGCTTTTATACTGATTAAATCAATTACTGTCTCATAATTGTTTGCAATTATGAAACATTAATAGATCTTTTAAAACCTTGAACAAGCACTTTAAGGAATCACAAATACTTATGTGTCAAATTACAGAGGCAAATTATCTTTTTGTTGATCTGGATTTTCTACTTTTCTCACACTGATCAAGACAATCTTAAAATAGCCCCACTGTTTAGGTTTTGTCTGCCTTGCAGTCTGTGAATGAACTTGCTTTGGTCACAGTGTTTGGTGACTGCCATTTTACAGCTGTTTATATTCAGAGAATTCACATATGATGTCCACTAGCAGATTTTGTGGTGGGACAGTTCCACTGAGAAAGAAATTCTTAGGTATGTCTGGATTAGTATGTCAGCTTCACTTTGGAAAACAATAAGGTCAAATCCAGCTGCACTGGAATTTTGAACCAAACTTCTATATTGGGTAATGAACAAAAAATCAACACTTCCTCCATGTCTTCCTTTTCATATTGCAGGCCATTTCTTGCAATGACTCTTCTATAGTTAATTCTAATTATCTGATCCAGTGATAATTTCTTACAATGATGTGAGGAAAGCTTCTCCCTTTCATAAAACCTGGCAATTTATGTGAAATTGTTCATTCCAATAGTTTTCCTTGAACTATGCACACAACCCGTCTTTTTAAGTGCAATTTAAAGGGAAAACATCTGCCTATCATCTTTTTTCATTTAAGTAAAGTTCAAGAGTCTCTTCCATGCAGAGTTTACCTGCCCCCCTCCCAGGCCTGGGGATAAGCAGTTCTATCATTTATATAGGCAGAATCATAACCTTTTCTTTCTTTTGACTGTTTTGCCCTTCTGGGTGCCACGTGAGGAGAATGCCATTAATCTTTCACCACCTCCTGTAGAGTGAGGCATGACTGTAGCTCTGCTCATAATATTCTGCATAAAAGTCTTTAAACTACATCAGACCTGAGTAAAAATGTCACATAGCTATGTCAAATAAGTTTCAGGTGCACTATTGTCCATTTTTCTCTTTCTTTTGGGGATTATTTCTATGGAGGAACTCTAGGAAATCACCTAATATTCTTGAAGCAATCACTAAAAAGAAACAGCAAGCTTCCATTACCTCAGTGTGCTACTAGGTGAAAGCAAAACAAAAAGTTAATTGTGGAACATGAAGGCATGCTTAAATATGCTGATATTAAAGGGTTTCGCCTGGAAAGGAGGGTAAGGAAAGCTGTAGATACAAAACAAAAATATTGTTTTGGTGAGCAGTCAGTGAGCTCTGGTTATGAGTGTATTTACATTACTTCATGATTTGTTTAAGTCACAACTGAGACCCAATATAATTTGTGCTGATATTTGTTGCCTTGAGTCTCTGAAGACTCTTGAAGGTTCTGCTCCACAGATAAATGAATGTGAAGTTTTGTGGCTGGGCTCTAGGGAACAGTTAGGAATGCTGCTGCTGCTGCTTACTTTCTGTCCAGAAGAATCCCTTCTTAAGCTGCTGGATTTCATTACTGGACTGACAGTGGAACCTCCAAGATGTTTGGAGGTTTCAATCAGCTATCTGGAGGATAGGAGTTTTTGGCCTCCATAGCAACCATGAACCAGTCCCAAATTATTACTCTTTGATTGCCTTCTAGCTCACTAGTACGACCATTCCCTAAAGAGAAATTAATTTATTTGATTGAGCCCATCTCTAGCAACTGATGGATCCCATGGGATTCCAGGCACAGCTTTGGATTTTCTGGTCCAGCTGATGCCTGGAGCACTACTGTAGGAATATTCTACTAAACAAAGCCCATATGAGTTATTGCCTCATAGAAACAATGGCAGCAAAACATCAATATTATTCCACCCTTACTGAGGTTCTGAATGCGATTCAAAGAACTGACTATCACCTATAAAGCCCAGTTATTTAAGGGATCACTTATCTTCACAGTTTCTGATACCATCCCACAGAGGGGGTGTACTCGAGGTCCCTTTAATTAAATAATGTTATATTTCAGTACACCCAGGAAGCATGACTTCTTTGTAGGTGTCCCTATCATTGGTGCCTGAGATATTCTAAAGCTCCAACCTTGATGGTATTCTAAAATGTCTTAGAAAACTGGTTGTTCACACAGGCCTTGGGATAGTTTGGACGGGGCTCCCTGCCCTTAATGTTTTAGATTTTGACATATGGTCTGGGTTGTCATCTTGTAATTATTTTGTAATTCATTTTGTTCTAAGTTATTGTATTTGATTTCATTTAAGTTAAGTTTATAAGTCATCCAGAGCCAGTTGAGGCTGAAACAGCATCCAAACTCTGATGCATACTACTTTAAATAATAAACAATAAAACAGGAAATTTAAACAATAATAGTAAAATAGGAAATTAAAACAAAAAACCACTGCAGATTGCTGCTGCCTCTGTTATCAGTCTGGTATCTCTCTAGATTTAGCAAACTGTGTAAAACGTATACAGCCGTGATGGCGAACCTATGGCACGGGTGCCACAGGTGGCACGCGGAGCCATATTGGTGGGCACGTGAGTGTTGACCTAGCTCAACTCCAGCGCGCATGCACGCACCAGCCAACTGATTTTCAGGCCTTCCGGTCCCACCGGAAGTCAGGAAACTGGCTGTTTCTGACCTCTGAAAGGCCTCCGGGGGGATGGGGAAGGCTGTTTTTGCCCTCCCCAGGCTCCTAGAAAGCTTCTGGAGCCTAGGGAGGAGGAAAAATGGACATACTGGGCCCACCGTGCCATCGCATGCCAAAAGCAAGGGGAAGTGGGGGGGGTCATGTGCGCATGCACGGGAGAGCGGGGCACATTGAATTATGGATGTGGGCACCCGCACCCACAGCCCCCCATGCTCTCCCCGCTTTTGGCACGCAACGGCAAAAAGGTTAGTCATCACTGGTATACAGGATTTGGACTGTATTTCCTAGCCCTCATTTCCAGAAGAAATTGGGTAAGGGAATATCTATATCACTATTTAAATAGGTATATCACACAGATAAAGATTTAAATATAAGATTTAAATTTCAAAGACAATCTGCTCAAAGGAGAAGAGAAATCAAGAGAAGACTTGAGCCAGATCATATTATTCCATCATTTGAGAAGGACTTTGACAGAATGCCTAGCCATATCAGTTAGAAATTCCTGCAGAACATTCAGGAATCTGTCATGTTATAGAGGAAGGGATTGGTATTCTGCTCATGAAAACACGGTTTTCAACTATCATCTCCAATAAAATAGTCTTCATCAGGTATAAAGAAAAACCCAAATCCAGAATATAATTTTAAAGCACCAACCAAGTTTTCTGAAGACACTGTGGAAGTTAAATCTTCCAGAACTAACATCCACCAACATCATTTTAAGATCACTTCAGGCAGGAAGAACTTGAATGGGTCAGATTTCTGGTTCACATGAGAAAGATTGTATCTTATGGATGATGACAACACAAACTTTCATACCTAGCAATTTACATGTAGCATTAAGATAAACTGATGGACAAAGAATTTAGAATAGAAAATATGCAACAATAGAAAGTGAACCAGATGTATTTATCCATAGCAAAACAGTTTTACATACAGTACTCATTACATACTAAATGACATAGATTTAGCCTGCCACTGATCCAGATTATATTTGCTTGGCAGAAGGAAATTTGATTAATTTAATGGAATTTGCTTCAAAAAGTATATGATTAAAGCACAGCAGAATCAACCTACTTCTAATATACAAATGTTAAATTGCTGTTTTCTCTTTACTCTTCAACTACAATACTTGCAGTACAACCTAGTGATTAAATAGTAGTTGAAGGGTTAAAGAGAAGTTGACCTGAGGTGCAACATTCTTGACTGTGTCTTCTTGAGACTTATTAATTTCTGTGGAAGCAAAATAATAATAACCACAACATGAGTAGCAGCAAGTGTCCAAAATTGTATTTGTTTAGACAGTACCAACAAAAAAAAAATGTAATTGGATCTGGATGTTGCAAGACAGTTGCTGTTGGGAAGAGAGCTAAAAATAACTCCTCACAATTTCTCCCTTATACATGCCTCCCTGAAATTTTAATTTGGTTAAATCATGTTTACCCTTTTCAAATGAAATCTGCTTTAAAAAATTCAGCCATTGGGAAGTTTAAAATTTTGAATCAATAAAATACTGGATTTCTTTTTTAATCTTTATTCTGCTCTGAAAAATCACCAACATTCTTTTCTCTACTAAAAATACCGTTAATTGCACACCATCAGACAGAGACCATTAAATCATTCTCGATATAACACAGAGCCCATCAACTCTAAGTCTCTGAATTAACATGAACAGTTTTTAAAGATTAAATTTTACATATTAAGGCCAGATCTTTTTTTAAAAAGAGATAATGTGGTTGTTTTTAGAGTTGGTCTTGGTTTTAGCCCCATTTATAATAGATTAATTCTGCCCTCAAAGAGTCTTCTTAATAACCATGACTTGCTCTTTTGATTTGAAGGGGTTTGCTTCAGATCTAATAAATTTGGCTCCAATTTTTTAGAGGATGAGATTTCAGAAAATGCAAGAAATATTATTTATATATTTACTTACCTGTGGAGCCGTCTCTACCTCTTTATTGGCCTGTTCCATTCAGTCAGGCAGGGAAGGTATGCTGCCAATCTCAGCATTAAATACTTTTTATTGGTAGGGCCCAGAAAGAAAACCTTTTCTTCAGTTACCTCCACTTTTTGGAACAATCTCTCCCCAGAGGTGAGGGTGGGGAGCCTTCAACACTCCCAGTCTTTTGGTAATGCTTGAAAGCCTGGCTCTGCCAACTTGCATGGGGTTCACAGAGGAACATACACCAATAGTAGATTCCACTTATGTTCGCTACTGGTTTGGAACTGGGAGCATGCATGTTCATGCACTTGCTTCATGTGCGGGTGGTGCTTCTGCGCATACACAGAACCTTCGGCGCATGTGCACAGCATCTGTGATGACATCTGGGTGGGTGGGTGGATGGAGCCTCCCGCCACTGCCACTACTGGTTCACCCAAACCGGGGCAAACCTGTAGAAATCCAACACTGGCATACACCCAAGGGGCTGGTTAGCACCCTGAAGCCTCACTCCTACCATTTTTAATTCTGTTTTTCAGTGTTTTTATCATTATATTAATGTATAGTTGTTATATTTTATGTCTATTTATACACTGCCCAGAGGTGCTCTATGAGAGTGATGGATGGTCTCTAAATATGATAAATTAAATTTTAATCATGGCATCTGATACAAGTCATAATGTCATTGCATTAATGGTGCAAATGATCTGATTTGTGCCAGTTGCATCATGGTGCAAATGGTGTACAATATGTGGTCTGAAATACTTGTGTGAGAGCTTCATGGCAGGTGTAATGAGGCTAGCTCCTCCTGTGGTTGCCTGTGACTTAACTGATTGTCTTTTTTCCTCTGTCAATAGCTCTAAAAGGAAACTCAATTTTCTTTGCTCTTCAGGCAGACCTATCAGACAATTGGATTAAGGAAGTAGACAATGATTGTTATTTAAGTACAGTTTATTTCTATACTATGAGATTTGTGCCATCTCCTTTGAGTTTTAACTGGATTCAGTTGATGTTTATTTCCAAAGTTTATCATGGCTGTAGAGACCACCTTTCACTTCTCCGTTCTCTGAATTATTTATTTATTGACTGAAAGGAAAGACCAAACAAAATGATAATGTGTGGTCTAAAGTTTAGGTTGCAATTAAAAAAAAAAGTTCAAAAGAGTGATTATTCATTTTAATTTTCAAAACCATAATTCCAAAGCTTGTCTGCATTTTACCTATGTTAAACCAGCACATATTCTGTTATCTTAATGTAGCCGCGTTTAATTGCAAATCAGTTTGGGGAACAAAATTCAACCACTGCTAGCTATGTCCATCTTTGTCTCTCTTTTTATTTTCCCTTTCTTCAATTTCCTTTGCTGGCTATGAAGCAATTCCCCATCAAATGATTCTGGATCAGAGTAGCAGAGGCGTAAAACTCTTTAGAAATGCCTTAAGATATGTAAATTCCATGAGAATAATCTGATTTTCTGGCTGTTGAATCTGGACAGGGTCATGGTTTTAGGGGGAGGAAGGAATAAACGTTAGATGCCCAGATGATTTACAAGGAATTAGGGCTGGATTAAGAGTTAAGAAAAGTAAAGAAGTGTAATTAATCTGGGAGCAGAAGAGCCATAAATGTTTCTGGTGTCTTGAAAAGAAGTGAAAGAAATAACCACCCAGAAATACAGACAGCTGGAAGACTAAGGGATTAGAATGAAAGAAATGAAAAGGACGGAACTCAAGTCTTTCAAAGTTTGAACTTCATCTATTTTTCTATATGACTTTTAGACATGATCTTGAATAAATTTGTTACACTGAAACAGTTATACTTGTTTTTGTTAGTTTAAGAATATATTTTATACCCAGTATTTATTATGGCTGTATAAATCATTTGAAAGAGGTTTCTTGAAGCACACAAGAGAATGTGCAAAGTACATCATTGCAACAATGTTTGCTTCAAAAAAAAAATGAATTGGACCTTGCACAAGGAGCAGCAAAGCAGCACTCTATTTTTTTTAAAGCGGCCAATTGTTTAAAGAAAGCCACACAAACCTGAAAATTAGATGCTGCAGCTTTAATAGCTAACTTCTTTTAAAAATGGCATATTTTTTCAAACTTGAGAAGATAAAGAAAGACAGACTGCTTTAATAAACAGCAGAAAAATGTTACTCTCATATTTCTGTGAGATCCAAAGGACTTCTCCCAAATCACTTTCCAAATTCATATTCCAAATATTTATATTCTTTCCTTTGAGAGATCTCACCCAATAATATTTATGCTGAATGAGTAGATAATACATAATCCTGGAAATAGATGGCATTTTGAAAAGGTTGCTTTAATTAGGCATTGGCTATGAATTTAAGATGTCAAAGTTAAATGTTTAGTGGAGGTGTAAACTTACTTTTAAAACATTGAAATATGTTCCAGTTATGCCAAGTCATGATATTAAGCCACTTTTTGATCCTGTATAAAGACCTCAAATCTAATTAATGCACACATTGTATTTTATTATGTTCAGTTGCTAAATTGTGTCTGACTCTTTGCGACCCCATGAACCACAGCATGCCAGGCTCCCTTGTTCTCCGCTGTTTCCTAGAGTTTGCCTGAATTCATGTTCATTGTGTGTGTTGATGACATATCTAACCATCTCGTTCTCTTCCATCTCCTTCTTCTTTTGCCTTCAATCTTTTCCAACATCAGGTTATTTTCCACTGAATCCTCTCTTCTCATTTGGTGGCCAGTATGTTTCAACTTCAGTATCTGCTCTTCCAAAGAACAGTCAGGGTTGTTTTCCTGTAGAAACATATTCTATAGATGTGCAAAAAATCATTTAAAAATGGGTGAAAACTTGTCCAGGTGTTTCACTGAAATAGTCAATGCTTTCACTGATTAAAATGAGGATTTGCAGATTTTAAGCATTTTTAGTTTGAGAAAAATCTGGAAAAGTTAGTAGCGAGTTGTTAAAGTGAGTTAATGGTTGTATATCAACCATCAAAGAGATGAAACCATAATATAAGAAGGTGCAACTAATGGTGACTCAATGGATTAAGGATTGCAAAGGTGATTGCAAAGGAGAAAAGCCCTTTCTAACTTGGTAGTTGAAAGGTAGAAAAGGATTCTAACTCTTAATACATTACTGCCTCCCAAAACTTTTCCTGCTCCACTATGTTTCTGTAAATAAGAAGAAAACTTCAAGAAAAATATGAGAAGTATGCATGAAAGTCAGAAAGAACTTCCGAAGGATATCTTATTCATCAATCCCCTGCCTTCCTTCCTCAACCCCTGTTGTGTACTTGGCTTAATCAAGTAGATCTCATGAAAACCAAAGGTGATCCTCGGAATCAGATGCACCTGTCCCTGCTGTAAAATAGGCCCTTAATCCAATCTAGTCCTGCAATATAGGGAATTAGAAGAAACTCAGAATGAGTCCGAAGGGAAGCTTATTTATGTAGTATGAAGTGTTGGTTAATCTTTCAGATTGGGAAATACTAGTTCAAATACACCCTTAGCCATGATCATTCACTGGATAACTTTGGACCATTTTTTTCTCAGCTCAGACTACTTTACAGCCTTGTTGCTATGCAGAAAAAAAGAAGCACAATTGCCATACATGTCATCTTTATTTCTTGAGATATAAATCTAATAAAAAAACAACAACAAATAAGTAGTACCTGAGAACAATGACCTGCCTGGATTTGATTTTTCCCCCTCAGTTCTGATAAACTGCTGTATGTGATAAGAAAAAAAAAATTGGTATTTTATTTATTTTTATAATGCTTCCTAAATATAGCATAGTGTTCTTTGTAAAAGATTTCTGCCTTTCTGCAAACCACTTCCTTTTTTCCAATTTTATACTATAGTATCAAGAGAACGAGAAACTGATGCCCAATTAAGTTCTGACCTATGCCTTTGATGGTGTCTTACTTAACTTTGTAAAGTGGGCAAAAGTAACTTTCACAGAATGCTAACACTGAGACTAAACAATAATTTCATTTTACCTGTCTTTATACATGCATAGCATCTATGATATATCAGAGTCAAAACAGCCAAAGATGTAGCACAAGCACACCTGTTCTTCAGCAGGGATCCAATTTAAGGAGTTCTACACTTTTCCAAGAAGTATTTTATTCCATTAGAAGGAAATTTTACAAAAGAAGCTTAATTTTGGAGAAGGGACAGTAGAAAATAAAGTGTTAGCATCTCAAATTCAAAATCTAGTACAGTGATGGCTAACCTTTTTGCCATCGTGTGCCAAAAGCAGGAGGCGTGTGGGGGGTCGTGCGCAAGTGTGCCCACACCCATAATTCAATGCACCCCATCCCCCATGCCTGCATGCACGACACCCCGCACTACCCCCGCTTTTGGCATGCGATGGCACGGTGGGCCCAGTAAGCCTGTTTTTTGCCCTCTCCAGGCTCCAGAGGCTTTCTTGGAGCCTGGGGAGGGCAAAAACGGCCTTCTACACACACACAGACACCCGGAGGGCCTCCAGAGGCTGAAAACGGCCTGTTTCCTGGCTTCTGGTGGGCCCAGAAGGCCAGACAATTAGCTGGCCGGCACACACGTGTGCTGGAGCTGAGCTAGGGCAATGCTCATGTGCCCACAGATATGGCTCCACGTGCCACCTGTGGCACACGTGCCATAGGTTAGCCATCACAGTTCTAGTACATTAAAGGACATAAAAATAGTCTTAGAAACTCTGTTAGCTTAGTGCAGCGATGGCTAACCTTTTTGCTGTCAGGTGCCAAAAGCGGAGGAATGCAGGGAGACGCACGTGCATGTGCCCACACCCCATTGGGAGACGCACGTGCATGTGTGGCACCTCACCACACATGTGGGTGTGACCCCCCCCACTGCGATTCCCCCACTTTTGGCATGTGATAGCATGGTGGACCTGGTAGACCCATTTTTCACTTTTTCCAGGCTGCAGACGCTTTCTAGGAGACTGGGAAGGATGAAAATGGCCTCCCCCCGACCCCGGAGGCTCTCCAGAGGCAGGAACAGCCTGTTTCCTGACATCTGGTGCTCCTGGAAGGCCCAAAAATCAGCTGGCCGGTGCACGCATGTGTGTTGGAGCTTAGCTAGGGCGACGCTCAGGTGCCCACAAATATGGCTCCGCGTGCCACAGGTTTGGCATCACGGGCTTAGTGGTTTATAACACAATAATATACAGACTAAGTTTGCTTATTAAGGCTTTTACTACCCTCTCTCTTTTTTACTCTCGTTCTTAACTATATATTATAGTTAAATTTATTTTTCTTCTAACCATTTACTAGTAGTAATAGAATAGTCTAACTAAAATTAGTTTTGGCTTATATGAGCCAATTATCAAGATAGTTTAATTACATTTATTTATTATTTATTTTTTTGCTCTGTTATATAGCCCTGCAATAAGGCCAAATTCAGGGTTCAAAAAAATATAAGACAGGGTCTTATTTTCAGGGAAACACAGTATTTTTTTTAAAAGAGGCCAAGAAGGTGGCATAACTGCTTCTTTTTCTCTTCAAATAATAGTGTGCCATGTTTTGGAACAATAGCTATTAAAACTCTTATCCTAGTCCAAGTCAGTTTTAGAGTATTTTTCAATTGTTCCATGGTTTGCAAAAGCTTACCTACAGGCATTGTTACCTATTCTAAGAAATAAATTTGTAATGCAAGCCTAGTCTATACATCTTACAAATGTAAGATCATATGTATCTGAAAAAGACATGATTTGCAGTCTGCTTTTGTATGGAAACTTGGAGCTGGACTTCTCTTTAGAATGGAGAAAACTAAGCAACCTTTTCTTTCCAGAAGAAACAATTGTTAATGCCTTCACCTGAGCTGGCTTTCAAGATAAGCAATTTTAAGCTAAAGTGGTTGACTGTTGGTCTTTTTTCTTGCTGGTCTGTTATTTAATTTTCCTCTGTAATCTTTTCCTTCATGTCTGTCTCGACTGCAAAGTTTCCAGCAAGAATTACCTTGATGTTCATTTCCTTTGTCATTTTTATGATATCCCTATTGTTTTATTTTTGGATCAACGGTCACTGGTCTAAGAGATTTCCACCCTTTTCAAAAAGAAAAACACAACTCCTATGAAATGTCAATGCAAAAGAAAATAAAAAATGGCAATCGTTTTTAGTCACATACAAGATTTAAAATTCACAACAAACTAGCTTTGGTGCTACTGTCACCTAGATAAGACTGGAGGTTGACTTGCTTATTGACTCCATTCCTCCAACAAATGAAAATGAGTAATTTTGCCCCATTATCTTATATTCAAGTGAGGCCGGCTACTGCTCTTTTTTAAAATGCCAAGCTGGGTAAATATAACAGCTCTACTATCATGTGTTAGATTTTAAAAGAGTCATAGTTACATGGAGACTAGAAGGGAAATGGTGAGAAGAATTTTGAAAAATAAAAGTGGTGGATAGGGAATACTTTCCCTCTTTTATGGTTAACCTCGCTTCATTCTCTCTCTGTCTCTGGATATATACCCATTAAACAGAACCATATCATATCAGTCCTGGCTTGAAAGACAAGTGTTGAGACCATGAGAAATAAAGTTATGGGAAAGTTCTATATTATATTTCTGTTACACATCTTTTAGATTTAAATTATGAACTTATGATCTTTTATATTATGAACCTTTTTATTTATATAAAACCACTGGTGTTTAAACAGTGTGTGTGTATGCCCCAGGACCTTAATTTTACTATGAACAGAAAGTTCCATTATTTCAAATTCATAAATTACACAATCTGCATCATCTCTACGTGCCTTTATTTATTAGCCTTTTTTCTACTCTGACAAGTACTCAAGGCGCTAGTACTAGTATTTTAACAATCAAAAGCCTGGGAAAATAAATTCATTTTTTAAACATACTTTGAGAGAGTAGGAAATGCAGCTCCTGAAAAAGTACATTCCTGAGCTAAATGCAACAAAACATATTTTACCTCACATGTCAGGAAGACAGTTGTGTTGACAGTAGCAGTATCATTTAAAAGTATCTATCCTGCAGATATTAACTAATGGACAGGTCATATGGAAGAGGTAGTCCATTAATTAGTCAGGCTCTGTGTATTTAGGGACTAAGAATATTTATGTAAAGATGTCTTCACAATAGCTTTTACCTATGAATCTATGTTTGTTAGGGATAACAAAGCAGCCTTAGAACATGAACCTGTTTTTTCAGAAGTGCAACCACATTGGAAATAGGACCTCAATTCTAGTCTGATTATTATATAAGAGCTGTGATCACACAGTGGTTAGAATGCCGACTACTTCTGCTGACTGCCAGCTGACTGCAGTTCGGCTATTTGATTCTCACCGGCTTAATATTGACTCAGTCTTTCATCTTTCTCAAGTCAATAAAATGAGGACCCAGATTGTTGGGGGCAATATGCTGACTCTCTAAACCATGTAGAGAGGGGCTGTAAAGCACTATATAAATCTAAGTGCTATTGCTATTTCCTAATTCCAAAATTTTGAATGGTTTCAATGTTAATTGGGATCAGACAGAAGGAGGCTGGTCAATAGCCAAATGTCAGTAATAGTTCTTTAGTACCAACTTTCTGAACATGTCTCAAAGAATGATTGAAACCATTGTAAAGCAATGCTTCTCAAGGACCAATTCTCTTAGATAATACAGAAGGATGTTGTGATCAACTGTATTAAAATCTACTAAGACACCCAAAAGAAGCAGGGTCTCACACACACTTATCTAGTTTTACAATAGTTCATTCATCAATGTGATCAAAGCAGTTTTAATCTCAGAGAAAAGCCTTTTTGGAATGGAATTAGTAAAATTTAATTCTGTCCAGATTGAGTTTTCTATTTTACTTTTTTCTTTTGCAGAACTTAAATATTAGAAATTGACTCTCCAGAGTAAAGGGTTTTTTCAGCAGAGGTCTTTTTCTTGTGTCCTTTAGACAGTGAAACACATTCCTTTTTCAAGAAAGCTTTGACTGACTTATTTGATTATAATGCCTTAGCAGAATTTAATAGGTCAGGAGGTCAAGTAACCTTCATGTCTCCACACTTTCTGTCTATATCTTGAGTTCTACAACCTCCAAAGAATCCAGGATAGGAAATCATATAATTGTCAACATTATATTTCCATAAGTGCCCCATACTGAAGTCCAAATGAGATGAGTCCAATTGACTTTATCCACAAAGGAACATTAAAATTTCTCACAAGAAGTCATCAATTTTTCACCTCATTCTCTCCAGCATCTTGTAAGGCAAAGTAAAGCCATCCCTATTATATATGGGATGGGGGGGAGGAGTGGAATAAACACTATTTCCTTCAAGGGTTCAAATTGAACCTCACTTTGTAATGATCCACATTGAGAATTCTACCATTTATTCTTCAGCTGACATTCCATATGCTTTTTCACACACAGCTCTTGGATGATTTGGCTCTGTGATAAGAAAGAGAGCTTTTAGGAACAATAATAGGGCTTTCTATGATGTCTTCACAGTCCATGGATGGATCAGGCTATCAGCAGTACTGCTGACAGATAATATGGGAAATTCTCCCAAGACTTTTAAGAAATCCTCTAAACCATCAGGCATATAGAAGAAACTTTCTTTAACTGCTTCTGCAGACATAATACCAGTTATCATTATTAACATATCAGGGAATGATCTATGATAAAGAAGTCACACACAGCTCTTCCACCTACAAATTACTATTCCACCTGAATGGAATACCAATTTCAATGTGTGTTCTTCTGCATGAAGGGGAGTGGATACTGCAGTAATTGCAGTGAGTCATATTCATTACAAAAGACATGAACCACTCCTGACTGACATCTCATCAAGGACATTGATGTTTTCCAGAAAAAGTACCCAGGATAATCCAGTATCATGCACAAGACCTCCACTGCTCTTCAAGAGATGCCTCTATTAGGTTTGGGCATCTGCAGGATGAGGAAAGAAGATTAAATAATGACATATGCATGATGCAAGTACCATGATTTACAGTACATACTTCCTTTGAGTATCAAAATACAAGTATGCAGTGTTATATTTTAGATAATAATGTTATCATGGATATTTTTTATCATTTTGGCACATTTTATTTGCTTGGCCATCACTGTTTTGGACAATGGAATGGGTGGAATATCAAAGTTGTCTTGGTCACCTAAACAGAGTAGCACACACTTCCAATTGGAGAACTACTAGTTGAATGATTTGATCAGAAGATGGAATTTCTGTAGACCTACGCCCACAACATGTCCTTAGCTTCTAATCCTGACATGCTGTATGGCCAAGTAGTCCAGTAGGCAGAACAATGAAAACAATGAATTTTCCCCTCTTCATATAAATGTTCCCCTCTTCTTATCAATTGGTCTCCATATGATTTGCCACATTAGCATTCAGGGTGAGGTTTTACAACCAACTAGCCATTTTGATTTCTATGTATGAATGTAGTTCAACATATGCAAAAATAGGGAGTCAGTGGTATGAAAGAAATTAACCTCCATGGTCTATTATGTTTCTTATGTTCTCTGAGGAATTCACATAATGAAGTGCTTTTCTCGTTCTATGTAAAGGTTGCAAAATAATTATATGCGGGGGGCTAAGATGTCTATGCATTACGTTGTACATTTCCATTTTAAAAATCTAACAGGAACAGTTTCAGGCATCAATGCAGTGGTGGGATTCAACCAGTTCGCACCACTTTGGGAGAACTGGTTGTTGGAAGAAATCATTAGGGCAGATAACCGGTTGTTAAATTACTTTAGTGGCATGGTAATCTGAAAGCACAGATATCTTATTTATCCACAGTCTGTTAAGAAGATCCTAACTGATTGCTATCTAAGGTTAAATGTAAGAATACTCAAATTTCACATTGCATGACTTCAATCTTTCTTGGTATTTGTTTTAAATGCTTTGATGCTACAGACATTCCTAAAATAATTTGCAGAATAAAATAGCAAAACAAAATGTGTCAAATTAATAAATACCAGTGAGAATAAAACAAAATGTTTCCCTCTAATTCAAAAAAACAAAATCCTGGAATTATTATGGTCTCATAAAGACATTACTTAGGAAATATCACAGGAAATAAATTAGTTTTCAGAGCTTTCCTTAATACCTTATTGATGGAGTAGCTTCTTCTTAGTGTCCACTAACTGTTCTCAACAATGGACCAGTGAATATTGTGCTTGTTGGAAGCAAACTTATATAAGTGAAGCTTTAAATTGGGCTCAGAAATACACTTAAAACTATACTACTGGTGTCATTTAGATGCTCTATCAACTAACCAATTAACTCTGGGTAGTCCTTAGATGACTGCATTCTGCACCCATCATAATTTTCCCTGTGCCAATTAGCAGAGGTGTCAGGGAAACAAGCAAGTGAGAAAAGGAGACACAACTTCATGATGCAGACTCTGCCAACTGTGAACTTGTATGTAGTAGAAGGATAAAAAGTTGGACTACAATGCAATTTCAAAGCTGTATTATTCAGATAGGAACAGTTTGCTATGTTAATCAGTTCTACTTGTATATATGATTGTGAGTTGTTGGACTCACAGGTTGCCTGCTGCACTGGATCAGGGATGCATTGACATGAAATGTTATTTCAAAAAGGCCTCCTTGAATTTCACAGTTGTCTTCTAATCACAAGTTTGTCCATGATTGGATTAAAATAAAGATAAAGGTATATTCAAACAAAGATTGAAAGTTATGAAAATTTAGTGCCAAGCTGCCAGTCTGGGAAGTGATAAGAGGCCCAAATTGGATTAAAATTCTTCAACCAGTTTCACAAGAATGTGAACAATAATATTGGAAAGTATATTTAAATCATTAAATACAAAACTGAAATGTCCCATTGCATAGGTCAAAAAGTATTCAAGGATGAAATTTAAAAGCAAACATAATCATAACCCTCTCCAATCTTTTAGGACTTCCTTCTCCAGTCTGCTCCCTTTCAGTGTTACTGTTGTTGCTAGAGAGTTATCAGTAAATGAATTTGGCATGTATTCAGCTGGTGAAGATAGGGAATTGTTCACACTAGGCACTAACAGAAAAGACACATAACTCACAATATGGAGAAGGGACCTTTGAAATTGTGCAAATTATTCTATTTTATATTTTAATTAGTTTGAATTAGCAGTGGGAATTGATGCACAAAATGATCCAATGAAGGATGAAATGGGAAAAGGGATATGGTGCAGTGTATTATGAAGTTTGCAAGAAGTGAATATAGGCAATTCTAGCTGCTGAAATTCCAGTCTTGCTCATTCATGAAGACAAATAAGGATGCATGAAAAATTATTCTATGGAGAATTAGAGGCAGATTCATGAAGGATCACCTATGATCACAACATTCTGTCTTCCTTCACTAGGAATCGTCTTTTTTTTTTAAACATTACCATTAGTTCATGTCATCACTGGAAATTTCCTTACAAAGGCATTTTATAAGTAATGGTTTCAGAGGTTTCACAGATGTGAGAACATTAGCTTTCAGCTGAGAATTAGTAAGAAGAAAATAGATAAATGTTCAAGCTAAGCACTCCCTTGGAGCTGCTTTGTAAAAAAAAATGTAACTACCTCGCATCTAAGGGTAAAATAAAGAGACCATTTTGCTTTGCTTTGCAAAGCTCTTGATGGATGCTGCAAAAGATAAGCTGCTCATCTCCTCTGGATTGCTCACTGAAAGCTTTTACAGATAGAACTGGATGAAATGGAAGAAAGAGAACAGTGAGTACTTGTCAAAAGAAAAGGCAAAATGGCAGCTCCTCCACATCATTCAGGCAACACTGAAGGAAATGTGCCATTCATCTGTTCCAGTAAGATTCATCTCAAACTTTGATGAGCTGTATGGGAGAACATAACTCTCTGCCTTCTCCAGTATGTTCTTCCCCAAACCAAAGATGCATCCTAGCCAGTTTGTAGCTTTGCCACAGCCTTCTCTAGTGTTGGTAAATGACAGGAGGCAACGAGAAGTTTTGAAGCAGTATAAAGTACTGTATCAAAACAAACTGTGTTGTTTGTTTGCTTCAACAAAGAGACTCATGTTGCTTCTGTGGTGCATTTTTTTTCTTCACAAAACAAATCTAAGTTATTTTATGTACTGCTAACAATAAGCTTCTTAAGTATGGAAGCTGCTATTTGAAAACATACTTCAATCTATCAAAAGTTTCTGAAATACTTACAAATTCAGTAATAAGCTAGAATGCTATAGTGATTAAAATGTTGTATTTGAACAAAGGAACTCTTCAGTGGATTGTGAAGCTTACTACAAGACATTTGGAGTAAATAACTATCTGCCAATCCACTTACTTCTTGAGATTGTTGGTGCAAGAATAAAACGAGGGAAGATCCTTTCTCTTGTAACCTTTTAATTATCTACACAGAGAGAGAGTGAGAGAGAGACAGACAGACAGACAGAGACAGAGAGATGACAGAGGTTAGTCATAGCATTTTATATGAGATATTTCCATATTTCTCATCAAAATAGTGTTTGTCATACATTTATTAATATATTTAAAATATAAAGTAGCTTTAATATCTTATTTTTCAAAATGGGAGAGACACTATGTGGCCTACCCCAGTCATGTTTGAATTTATGGCATAAGTAATTATATCTCAGTTTAGTCTATATCCTTTACAATAAGATAAATCTTCTGAATCAAGCTACATGCTTCAACAAAACCTTGGTTGGCAGGCCAGTTCTACATTCCGTCCAAAAGAAGGAGAAAAAAAATGTTTGCTTATGAAAAGAGTCACTCTAGTCCATTTCCAACAGAGACTTCAACATTTTTCAGAATTGCTTGATAACTTTGGCATCTCCTGGTGATACGGCTGAGGAAAAGCAGCTCCACTTATGATCTTCTGTTTATCATAGGAATCCAGGAATGTGCCAGGCAGACTAAACATTCTGGCTTTCCCTCTCTACCCAAAACTCATAGGAATAAGGAAGTGAGCAGGGCAGGATGCCAGTATCAACAATGCTCACTGCTAAGCCTGCAACTTTAAATCTGCCAAGTTGCCAGTGGCCTTGCTGAGTGTGGAATGTAATGCTCACTAGCCCTTATATAGTGGGTGTCTGGTAGAACTTGAATAGTAGTAGCGTGAGAATCTTTCAGGGTCTTAGGCACATAGCTTTAGGATTGAGATTTGGGTTGGAGGGACAATGAAGTATACAGCTTGTTCTCATTTGCCTACGCTTTGAACTTCATTTACCCCCTCTTTGAAAAAATGGTAGTAGTTGGCTAGACACAAAGTTATTTCGGCATTCGTGAAGGCAATCCCATTCATATGGCTTTGTGGAATAATTCGGAATTTGGATCTGTAAAACTATTTTAGAAGGTCTTGGTGTTTCCAGATACAAATTGGATAAATGCATAATTACTACTGCATGGTTGTTACAAATATCCTTTTATGCCATGGCATGTGTGCTGAAAACATCTGGCTGAATTTCTCTCATTCCCCCTCCTCCCACCGGAATTTCGTGTCATAAAGAATATAGCAGTTTTTCCAGGTGGGCAATAGCAGATTGGGCCAAATTCCTAGTTTATATGATAAAGCAGTAATTTAAATGCATGATAGGCTTCTTGCATGCATTTGAGCATCTTTGGGAAAATCAAGGCTAAGCCAGAAATATTTCAAGTGCAGTTGAAACTACATGGTTTGAATCTAGACTAACCATTTGTCAGATCCATCGTGCTGCTTATCCGAAATTCTGTATTCATCTACTTGGGAGTGAACCACACTGAGGTCAGTGGGATTTCTGAGTCAATATTAATAGGGACCCACTGAAAGTAAAAGACAAACCTGTGTATGCTTACCTCAAATAAATCCCACTGAGTTTAATAAGACTATTAAATAAGTTTAATAATCTCTGTCCTGTAAAAGATTATATCCCTATTGCTACAGCATTCTTACTACAATAACTGGAAGCTAAATATAATCATTTCAATATGGATAAAGAATTAAACTCACTGCTGGAATCCATTGGAGTGAAACATTGTGTCTAAACATGATTTTCTCTAATGTACAGTTCATACATTACATATATTAAGATAATACATTTTCAAAATACAATATATTCAATATTCAATGTTATCTATACTCTTATCTATTTATACTATATTGAGTGTAGATACCAAATCAAGGGTTCAAGGCCAGGAGATAAATCTGAGGGGTCCTAGGCAAGGACTCTCTAGGTTTGGGTTTAAAGTATCTTTAAAAAAGGAATGAGCAATTTTGGCCAAGTGACGTGTGACAAAAATAATTCATTTTTATTATGAAATTTTCTAGCTCTCAATATAATTATTATAATGAGAAAGAGTAGATAGAGAGTCTACATAGGTCACATTTTTCCTTTCTATTTATAGCCTTATATTCTTAAACTTTAATGTTTAAAATGAGAGAAGTGGTGGCTCAATGGCTAAGATGCTGAGCTTGTTGATCAAAAGTTTGGCAGTTCAGTATTTGAATCCCTAATGCCGCATAATGGGGTGAGCTCCTTTTACTTGTCCCAGCTTCTGCCAACCTAGCAGTTCAAAAGCTTGTAAAAAATGCAAGTAGAAAAATAAGGACCACCTTTGGGAGAAGGTAACAGCATTCTGTGCATCTTTGGCATTTAGTCATGCTGGCCACATGACCATGGAGATGTCATCAGACAGCGCTGGCTGTTTGGCTTTGAAATGGAGATGAGCACCACTCCCTAGAGTCAGAAACTGTCGTGGAGGAAATAAATCAATGTACCGTAAACCTTTATCTCTATTAAGATCTACTTTAACAAATGAGCCACTGAAGCAGTTCACAAGAAATGTTTTTATTTAGATAATATCTATTCAAATACTAAATAGTATTTCATTACTTTGCTTCAGTATACTGTCAGCTATATATATATACAGTATATGTAATCGCTCTAAGCGATGTTAGTTCTGGCTATTCTTCCTCAAAAGAAAGAGTCTTGTAAACCATCAGAACTGCATCAGAACTGCCCTTCTAACTGACTTCCAAACTGCCCAGTTTTCTAACAGAAGAGCTGAACAGAACACTCCTAACTGCCCTTCGAACTGCCTTCTTAACTGCCCTCTGAACTGCCTTCTGAACTGCCCTCTGAACTGCCTTCTGAACTGCCAACGGTTTTCTGTCAAGAATCTCCTTTTATACTGTCAACTGTGACAGTTAGGGAGGAAACATTAAAGCCTGGGAGATTCAAACCCATTATCTGCTTTCTGATTGGCTCGCCCACTTGTCCATTCCAAAAGCCATTAATAGGCACAGCAATTGAGAAATAACTTTTCTCTCACAGAAACGACTAGCACATATGTGCGAGGGGGACTTTTACCTTTTTATTCTTAAAGTTTAATGATTAAAACATGGAAAAATAATGTTGGTCTCAGACTTGGTGAACATGGCATTTTCCTCACTGTTTTGAGTATAGATGGTAATTCAAATGCTTCATTGAGATTATAGCAATAAACTATAATGCAACTCATAAAAAAGACTGCATCCTATTCTTATGACAGAACCTATTTAATTAATTCTTTTAAAGGATTTATTACGGTTCTTGGAAGTAAACTATCAAGTGACTTTCAAAAATATATTCTTGTTGTTCTTGTAGCATAATGCAACAATTTAATTAAAAAAATTAAAAGAAGGGAAGCCTTAAATTCAAGATCACCACCTTAGGAGACCTAAAAATATTCATTTACTGCCAGCTATTTAAAGATGACAGTTCTTTAAATTCTGCAAGCCGAATTATTTAATATGTTAAAGATAAAATCTAACACTTTGTGGAAAATTGAAAAAAAAACAACAAAAATTCTTCAAGCATTCGAGAAATGTGTTCTCTGTCAATGGAATTTCAGTACAACAGTTTTACAGTTGTGTACTGTGCCAATGTCGTCTGCTTTCAGTTTTCAGAAGCAATGCATTGGTAATGCATAGCAACATCTAACTTGACATTATCAAAGGATAACGGAGACAAGGTTAAGCTGTAATGTTTCTTCTCTAATTATGTATGGAAGAAATATTCAATAGGAAAGGTTAGAAAGGGGCGTGAATGTCCTGTTCAATAATCTAACTACATTTATTTGACCCTGACTGATTTAAGCAATCAGTTAGATATTTTTTCTCTTTTTTTTTTTTGCAGAAGCCTTTCCCATTTACAGTGCTCTTGTGCCCAAATTGAAAAATGAGAAAAACTAGTTTGATGGCACTTAGTGCCAGATAAAAATTGTTTGAAGCTGGGAAGTCTACTTGACTCGTCTAGCACGATATGACTTGCTTACAAACTTTTTCTGTTCTATTCCATTGAACTGCCATTTATAATTCAAAATGAAGCTGGGAGGGTACAATGCTTAATGTTGAACTAAGCTAAGATAGCAAGACTAGAAAGGAAGTTCACAGGGTAAAAGTCTGGCAAATCAAATTCCCTCTGCCTAATCTGATTTTTAGGGGAGATGGAGAATTAGGCATATTGCCCTTTTCTTAAAATAGAAAGAAAAAAGGGTGGAATGGATGGATGAACATATGCATACATAAATAAACTGTAGTACAGACTGCCAGCAATGGTTGGGAGCATATACATGGTTAAATCATGATTTAATAACTTATAATGAATGAGATTACACAATGCGGAAAACATTAAACAAACATGCCATATCATCATCATCATCATCATCTATAATACATAGGTATGTTATGTGACTCCAACCATTGTCTAAAACTGCCAATCACTCCATTTACAGTCAGGAGTGTGAGTGGGGGGAGGAGGTGTCCTGATATAACAGAAATCTTACTAAATACATACTTTAGGCCTCTGTTTATAATAGTGAAGCTAATGGTCTCCATCTTAATAAGTTTACTACTCAAACCTTTCAACCATAAGCCAACTCATGGATTACAGGAATGCTTCTTTATTACTGTAGATATTTTAGATAAAATAACAAGATCTTGAAAACCATCCAGAGTTTCCCTTTGTCTACTCTATTATTAAGTAGCAACAAATTGGAGTTATCTTGTGTTTCTTCTTACAGCATCTCCTTTCCATCACTTGGTTGCCAGTTGTTTTCCCTTAACCATTCCTATATACCCTTTCCTTATTCCTTACACAAATTAATCTTGCTTCTTTGAAAGGAAAATACTTTTTTAAAAAAATGAATAAAGTAGGAATGAATTCTTAATCAGTGTGAGATGATTCAGAAACTATAAATTTACTAGGTGTCTATGGTGTATTTAGAATTAACCACTGAAACAACTTTGGTCCTGAATATTAATCTTCTAGAATGGATTGCAGATCTGAATCTGATTTCCATCTGACTATTCTAAGATTCGGGGGGGGGGGTCCTAACTAGAAAAATAACAGAGCAATCTTATGCATTTTTATTCAAAAATAAATCCCACTGTATTTAATGGGACTTTCATCATATATTTAACATTGTAACCAAATAATGCAATTTTAAGTTGTCTGTTTAGACAGAATAAAATTAACATCCAAAATAGAAGAAAATAGTTCGGTTTATCTATCCCCCAAAGCCATAATGTGGTTTGTGTAATGTTGCCTTGACATGTGATGTGAACCCAGTCATTGTGGGGGTTTATGCTTTAACTCAAAATGCAAATTCAGTCAAACATGGTTTAGTCAACAAATCATGGTTTAAAAGGACATAAGTAGCATGTTTGTGGACCAATCATTGAAATGAATCTGTTAAAGTGAACTGTCGTTGTGAAAACCTTCTGTCCTTTTCTCTCACTTATTCCTTTTTCCACCTTATTCTTTACTGTCTGAAATGTGTGAAAAATCCCATCCTTCTAGATGATCTTCCTCATGTAGAGATAGTCTTTCATACATTGTATTTTGGAAAACTGATTTATATTCTTGGCAACATATTCATCGTCAGGATAGATCTAACTAACCTTCTCACAATATGAAGCATTTTGCACTGGCAAATTTGATTGTGATATACTGATGAAAGGTTATGCAAAGCCACCAACTAAAATTCATTCCTCCCGCTGTGATTGTTCATCTCCGCTTGTTGGATGAAATTGGGCTATTTTAGTACATCCAGAAGACAGCAGGAAAGAGATTATGTATCACATTATGGTTATCTTCCAACTCAAAGGATTGCCAGCCCAAAAAAGGAGTTTGTCAAAGCATTCGGTTGCAGAGAAGTCACCACCAGCATTTCACAGTTAGCTGGGAGTTAGTGCATAAATAGCTGATTTACGTGGTCTTTTTAGAAGGGAAATATTACAGCATTTTTTTCCATGGAAATGTCACTGACATCAATGCAGTGGTGCTGTACATGTCACAAAGATAAAAAAAAAAGATTGGCAGGCATAAGAAGTCAAAATACATTATTTCATACAAAGTTGCAGATTTTGATACTGGGTGTACTGTGTACATTCTGATAGTAATTATAAACATCTATTAATAATATCTGCCATCAAAATTGTGAATAAATATATCAGGTAACATGCTTGTGTGTGTGCTTTATGCTCTAATTTTTCATTATAAATAACAACTAAACTGCAAATGTTTCCTTTTAATGAAAATCGAGCTAAAGTAAGATTATAATGTTTCCAGTTTTTTAATATCAATGCTCAGTATGAATGCATTTTTATGGATAGTAAAATAATGGGCTAGGTTTGTGACTCTCTCTCTCTCTCTCTCTCTCTCTCTCTCTCTCTCTCTCTCTCTCTCTCTATATATATATATATATATATATATGATATTTTGATACTATAAACTGCTAGGAGCCTTTGGAATGTAACAATATACCAAAATCAATTAAATATTTGGTAGATGAACTGGTATAATTCTAGAAACTCCCCTAGTACCCTCCATTGAGAAGAATTAATAGGATGAATAAATTAATGAGTATGCTTAGCATTTGAAGAAAACTCACTTGAAATTGGAATTGTTGAAATTGGCCAAATGCAAAATGATGAAAGAAATGCAATGATGATCACAGTGGTAACATTATCATTGCTACACTGCTAAGAATTCTATATACTCAAATTGTTTTAGAAGGAGCCCTGTTCAGAATTCATTCTTTATTGGAAATAAGATTAGTAATTTATACTGGCAGGTCTTTTGTTAAAAAAAAATAATAGAACAAATACTTTCTTAAGTACTCCTCTTCATCAATCCTGCAAAATGAAAGATGCATTCTTATCTAATAGAATTTTAAGAATAAAACTAAATATCACTCTTAACACAGGAGTAGAATCTGAAACTGAGAAATCAATTTGAATGAATTCTGGTGGTTACAGAATAGTGATGGTGAGTAATTTAGGGAGTATAATTCCTGAAATTGTTAAAAAGTAGGAATAAGGAAACCATTTTCTGTAGTATTGAGTAATTGACAGACTCTTTGCTCTGACAGCTGAAAGATGGGACAGCAAGACTTTCATTTTTTTCTTGTTTGTGAAAAATTAACATATAGTTAGAGAACATGGACAATATTCCTACTGCCCATGACCAATTTAAATTGTGATATTTCAATTCAAGGTTGCTTGCATTGCTAATTAAAAGTTAGAGAATGTATTTCTGCTGGTTGAATATTTTCAGTTAAAGGTCAATATTTTAAAAGTGAAAATGTGGTCTCAGAAGGAAAAGAATGGTGTATAACTTGTCCCAGATGAAAATATTATAGTTATACTGGTCCCAGTAAATTGGATATTATATGTACTGTTTTACTGTTTGTATTGTGATGAAATATGTGAATGTACAGTATGTATGTATATGCATCTCTCACTCATGAGTGTGTGCGCGCACACACACAAAACCCTTATTAACACAAGGTGCTATTATGCTTATACAGGAGTTCATATTAAGTTGAAATGTAGTGTGCTTGGGCAGCTTCATCCTTCCCCAAAATTATAGCAGTGAGAAACAGAAAAGCAAGACTCATCATAACTCTAGGAGTTTAGTCTTTCAAGAGCTAGAAACCCGATCCTTGGCATTACAACAAATCAGTTATCAACAGCCACCTACCCTACCTACCTGTCCACCATTTAGAGGATACAATCTAAGAAGGAAGAAAATAGCTAGAGCAGATATTCCCAAATAGTTAACATCCAGATAAGTAGGAAATAGCAACTGTTAAATGATCAGGAGAGAAATACTATCCTAATCAAGGAAGAAACCAAACCTAACTAAAATGGGCAGGGCAAGCTACTATTTGTTGTATAAACAACCAGCAAGTTCCACCGTCTGAACTGCTGATGATACCAAGACTGGTAATGAAGAGCCTGCAGAAGAACAACCAAGCCCAGAGAACTCCAGGAACCCAGAAGTTTCAAGATTTGTAAATCATCACTAACCCAGCGGTGAAATTCAGCTGGTTCTATCCATCTCAGGCGAATCCGTAGCAGTGGCTGCGGGAGGCTCCGCCCACCCATGCGAACATCATGACGTCGCTTTTATATGACATTTTAAGCCTCTGCACAGATGACACGATGCGCACAGATTTGCAAACCAGTAGGGAAGATAAGTGAATTTCACCTCTCCACTAATCATCAAGGCAGCAGTCAAGCATGTTGTTCCCACGTGTTACTTTGATATGGACACCAAAACCATATTTTTCCACTTCTCTAGACCTTTGATCTTTTGAATATCTGTATTCAGCATTTAATCCCAGTTTTTTCTGCAGTGCTTCTTGTTTCATAAGTAATGGCTGTCATATCCCAATTATAGCTTTGGGAAGTGCCACTTATGTTATGATTGTATGTATTGTCTTCAGTTCACCAGCGCTAAGACAAAGATCTCAAAACAGATTGAAAAATAATAGAACGCTTGTGCTATATTACATTTCAGGTAGCACAAAATTTCTTGTCCAAGCACCAGTTTATATAATTCTTAGATTGTGTGTTAGGGAAGGACCTTACTGGAGGTGAGAGAGGCTCTGAGAGTATCATTAAGTATTCAGTGCATAACATTCATTCATTGATAATGGTTGATTGATGCTGTGGGGAAAACACAAGGTCATAATTGGCTGATGGTGGTGTAATTGTCCAGCAAATGTAGTAAGTTTTATATTACCTGTAATAGCTGCTAGTTCTGCTCCACATTACATATTGCTGCTCTGAGTTCATGAAATGGCAACTATGTCATACTGCTCTAATGATAGATGAGACAAGCAAAATGAAATGATTTTATTAGTTCTTCTAGGTTAAAATGCTGCTGAGATTTTATTCCAAATGTAAAAAGTATGGCCATTTTATACAAAATAAAATGTATTACATAGGGATCCTTTCTACAAAATGATCCCTATGTAATACAGGTCTGTTTTCACACACCTGGAAAAATGTACTCTTTGCATTCAGGGTGAAATAGATACACATTTAAGAATTCTAAAATGTAATGCTTTGCAAATTTCATTCTAGTAATTTCATACAAAAAATTGGCTTGGCCCTTAAGCACTGGCTGATCTAACCAATATATCTCAACTATATCCAGATGCTGTGGTAATGTAAGAAGAATGTCAAATATCACCTGGCCTCTACACTGCTGATTTGTGGCTGTACACATATCCTTTCTAACTGGACCTAAAGATGGAGTAGTGGGTTGTTGGGGGGTTTTTTTGGCAATTCTAGGGGTCATTTGAAGTCAAGCTGCAATTCTATAGAAGGTCAAGCTTTATTTCATTGTGCACTTTGTGTATAATCATATTGATGGCAGTGGCATAATGTGCTTGAGTTATTGATGCATGAAGCAGAAGGCAGCACCTCCTTTCACTTCCTGTTATTACCATCTCAGGATATAAGGAGCAAAATATGCAGACCTTAGAAGCGAATGTATAAATTGTAGTCACAAACCATTTTAGGGATAATGAACCCTTGGAAAAGAGGAGATAGCTTTCCACATTTAAACTTTGCAGCAGTAGTCCTTTCTTCTGCTGGTATTTTGTCTGTTTCAATATATTGCAGAAACAAAAGTAGTTTTGTTGCTCTTGAATAAGTATCTTACATTAATATTTTGTTTCAATGTTTTCTTTGGGTGAAAATTTCAATGTCTTTTTCTATAAAAAAGAAAGTACAAAGGAAACTGTGAAAATAGCAGACAAAAGTAAATCAGTTGAACTGGACAAAATTCAACCTCTTTATATAATTTAAGCAATACAATTTTGAACAAATCACCTGAACAAAAATAATAATGGATAAATTGATCCCATAATACATTTCCTCTGTTGGTGGGTCTGTCCATATTTTAGAACTGAATTGCATTCAGGACCATAAATGCAATTTTCTTTTGCTGCTAGGTACCATCCGTTACTGTACAAAACAGAATTGTATGAGTTCTGGGCTTTTTTGCCTTTTTTTTTTTTTTTGCCAAAATGTATGCAAACATTTGCATCATTATTGAACTATTAGAACAAATCCTAATAAATAATTGTGAACACAAAGATTTTTTTTCAGATCCAGGCTGCACAAAGGCAGTGCTAATTTCTGCAGGAAATACCTGGGTTAGAGAGTGAATTAATATTTAAACATAATAACTTGAGAGGTATTACAATTTTACTCGTTAATTATTAAGTATCCTTTATTAAGGAGGCACAAGGCTGTTATCTATACTGATCTTATTATGATATTTGACTTACAGAGAAGTAGGGAAGATGTAATACTATTGCTTATTCTGATAAAGTTACGCAATTGTTCTACTCTGGCATTAATACAGCATAACATTGCAAGAGATCAGGGACATACTAGGACAGTATGAGATAGCAGTTTCAATAGCCCTAAAAGGCTCTATTACAAGAGTTAAAATCAAGTGCTACAGTTCCATATATTTAGAAGCATCCTTCGACCTTGATGAAAACTGCCAAGAATCTGAGTTCAGTCCCAAAGGTGCTTTTTCAAGAGGCAACTGGAATTTCTAGTTTTCATTTTAACTGGACTTTCTAGTTTTCGATTTTGCTTCTCATCGAAGAGCTGAAGAAGCTTCTTGGATGAGAAGTGAAACATCTTCAAAGAAAAACCAGAAAGTCACTTGAAAAAGCATCTTTGAGTCAATCATGACCTGGATGACTGAGAATCCCCATTGACATTCTGATTTGAGATGCAAAATGTGTTATATAAACACCAGACCAGTCATGCTGTTCCTTTTTTGGAAAACAATAATGCCAGGCACGACCATTAGTCGAAACCACTAATGGTGTTATTTGGCTTACTGAAAAAAGGGGGGAAAGATGCAGCTAAACATAGTATAAAGCAACACCATTCATTATCTTACCTCATATCTTCTATGGTTGCAAGCCATCTATCTTAACTTTACGCTAGAGTTTTACACTTTGTCTGATATACCCACTTAGTTCCATATAACAAAGTGGGAAGAAAAGTCAGCCAATTGTGTGTCTTTCAATGAGCATCCATTCCTTACAACAAACTACATACAAGCTACTATACTTCTACTGCATTTACATGTTCTAACTTTCCCTAATGGTTTCCCCATCTTATTTTCAGTAAGCATTCCACCAAAATACACACATTTATTTCCTTGCTTTAGTTCTTTACCGTTCATGTATAATTTTCCAGATTATAACTCCAATACAGTCAAGCACAGTTTCTTTTAAAAAGAAATGAAAGCCTACAGTATATATTTACTGGGTTTATAGTAAGAGGGTTTCTCTAAATAGGGCACATATCCCTTCAAAAAAGGATGTGAGTAGATCTTTGGATACATTGCAAATGTTGTGTGCATCATTACCTGTAAAAAGAGTATATCGTTAAACCAGTATACCCTACTTCAACTTCCATAACTTTTGAAGTGTAGGAATGTAACAGTTTATATGCCATATCAGCAATGAAATAACAATTATTCACCAGTGCCAGCATCTTGTCCCTGCTTTATGAATTAGCTTCTTGTGTTCTGCCATTTCTTGTCTTAACTGGCTGGCAATTTAAACTTGACCTTTGTCTGACTCTGAATATTGATCTTTCTAACAGGCACACCTTCAGACTGACAGCCTACTTAATTCACTCAGTATCCACCACATTTGCAGTTGCAACTGATGTTCTTGGAGAACTCTGATAGCTGATTTAAACAACCTAGTAAATGGAAGGCTTATAATCTTGTCACATTTTGGGTATTCCACTGATTGAATCTTAAACAAAAAAGACAAGAAATGAAACAACTAAAACCGTTATATGACTTCAAATAACAAAGCTAATCTATGCTAATGTATATTTAACAATAGTATAACTTTCTTAATTTATCCTATCAGAGAATCTTAAGGTATATATGATTTGCATAATATATTTTAAAAATCCAGAAATGTTATTGTAATGTATTTTATTTCTTCAGATTTATCGTCTATGCTTAATCATGATTTATTGAATAAACCATAGTTGATGTAGTTTGTAAAATATAAATCAGTGTTTACAAATCACAGTGGTTGGGTTCCCTCAGTGTGCTGCTGAAGAACATCAGTTTCACTTGCTCAGTATGGTAGATCAAAACTTCTAAGCTAAAAATGTCATGCTATAAACTGAGTATATAAACAAGCCATCTGTTTATTTTTTTTATTTTTTCCTTTATTTGCTGCTCTGAGGGAGGGAGGATGTAGATCAGAGGTGGGTTTCAGCAGGTTCTGACCAGTTCTGGAGAACCAGTAGCGGAAGTATTGAGTAGTTCAGAGAACCGGTAGTAAAATTCTGACTGGCCCTGCCCCCATCTATTCTCTGCCTCCCGAGTCCCAGCTGATCAGGAGGAAATGGGGATTTTCCAGTAACCTTCCCCTGGAGTGGGGTGGGAATGGAGATTTTACAGTATCCTTCCCCTGCCACGCCCACCAAACCACACCCACCAAACCATGCCATGCCCACAAAGTCACACCCACAGAACCGGTAGTAAAAAAATTTGAAATCCACCACTGATGTGGATGTAAATATATGCAATTGTTGGCATCTACTATTCTTAATAAAGAGGGTATAATAGAGATAAATTTGGAAGCACTTAGATGTAATCTATGGCAAAATATTGTGATTAATAAGCTATACATAAACAGAATAAAATTGCATGTGATGGACAGGATACAAATGCAAGTACAATAAAAGCATTCTGTGTTGTTGAAAGGTGTGAAGTTTCCGTTGTTTTGTATCCTCTTCATCTTTTGCCTGGCCCAATAAACGCACATTGTCCTTTCCATTTAAATGAAAGCTTTGAACATTGAATATACTTTTGTTTTTGTTTTTAAAAAATGCTAACTAATCCTAACACTTGCATATTCTGTAATTGGATGTACTTTATTTACAAAATAACATTCAGGGCCACTTTGGATTTCTAATTATTTTACAATTGGACTTTGAGGATCTGATTGCTTTGTCATTTTGATATGCCCAAAAGAAGGAAACATCAGAGCAGGCAACAGCAAATTATTTCCGAAGCTGATTACTACGAGAGCTGATAAAACAAGATGACACAGAGCCAAGCAGAGTTCATGGAAGAGGTGCACTGAAGCAAGTAAAGATTTAAATCAGGGATGGATTTGGTGTACTGTGCAAATGCTTGGAAGAAATTGTGGCAATAGAAGACGGAAAAAAACAAGACTGACATGGGTGTAATCTGGTGTGTCTATTGGTACAATGAAATTCTAGTGCATGAGGATACAATTTCAGTTGAAAACATATTGACGGTGCCAATAGCTGAATCTGAGTGGATCTAAAAATGTGACACTACAGTTCACATTTTGAGCTTTGACACAGACAAATCAAGAAGCAAGTGAAACAGCTTTTCTAATTTCTCCAGTTGATAATTGTTTAATTCAAATGCATAAAGCAAGAAGAGAATAGAGAACATGCTCTAAACCTTTTTAGAGCGTAAAGCTATAAATTCAGTATAAAAATGTTTCAAACAGAAAGCACCGTTGATTTTAGTGGCTTTATTGTTGAGAGGAGACACATACTACTGTATTGTATGGCTGTAATCCTATGAAATTTCATTGCAAAACTTAGTTACAGTCTCTTTTAGACAACTAACCATAAAAATCTTTTTTTAAAAAAAAATACCCCA
The DNA here is from genome assembly GCA_012654045.1 of Ptyas mucosa. Lineage (NCBI taxonomy): Eukaryota > Metazoa > Chordata > Lepidosauria > Squamata > Colubridae > Ptyas > Ptyas mucosa. The sequence continues at coordinate 5,986,523 of WNWU01000004.1, forward strand.
GCATTTAATTTAATGAAAAGAAGGTAAGTTGAACAATTGTTTGTAAGGAAACAAGATCAAGATATAAGATACATCAGATAATTAAGTTGGTCACAGAGATACCTCATGCCTTATTGTGTTAAATCCCCCCTTATTTTCTATGTCTGGACAAGAAAAGACTTACTATCATCTTCTCTGCAGTTTTGTAATTCCTAAAATCTTTAGATTATTTGAAATTCAATTCCAAACCACTATGAGCTAGTTCTGTTTATCTGCATTGCTTTATTTAGGAATAGTGAACTAAATTAAAACATTTTAAGACAAGAATAAAAATAATACTGCATAATTATATTTTTGCATAAATTATTGGTAGGCATGAGTAAAGTGAGAGTCAGCTGGCATCCTGTTATCCTTTGATCTTAGAATGGAGTTTAAGATTGGATGCTCTAAAGGATATACTATTTTTGAGGCCATGAACATTGTACTAAGGTGGAAGTCACACATATGGAAACATTTCATTCTGTCACTGTTAGATACCCAGTGTAATTTCTTTCTTTTTTTTCCAACTTCAATAAATTGTACAGGGAGACTTGCTTGAAATAATAGTTTGGTAGAAATAGAATGAGTATTTAATTTTATTTCATGTTGGGAAGACTGTAGGGAGCTTCTGAGTGGCTAAAATGTTTCTACAGACATAACATTTGTCTTCAATTTATAGCTCAGTGAGTGCGTGAATGAGAAAGATTCTTAAACAAAAAAATCAGTTTATTATAAAAGCATGCAGAAAATTAAACCAAAACTAGAAACCAATAACCCACCCCCCCAAATATATTCATATTGTCGAATATAGCCTCTCAATAAATAGACATATTAATTAAATAAATGCATATGGCCACTAACTCACACACAGGTGATTCCAAGTGGCTTACAATATTGAAATCCACAATATGAAAACCATATCCTCCCTATGACACTAGTAACACAGTCAGCTATTTATGTATTTATTAAACAAATTTATATGACCATATATGTGTGTGCATGTGTGCATGTGTGTATAGAATCATACTTGTCAACATTGGATTTGTTATTATTCATTGATGAACCAAATTTATAATGTATATATATATATCACTAAATGCACACGTTCCTTCAGGTGGTACCTATGGTTTTCTACATCTCTTGTTAATATCTGCCAAGATGACTATACACACCATAAATATGACACAGCTTCTGCAAGTTTAGCTGTCCACTTCCATTACTTTATGCCTTTATTTTGTACTTTCTTTTTCTTTTCTTTTTTAAAATACAATGAACCCTTTGGACTTCCACACTGAAATCCATCTCAGAGAACAGTCATGAAACTACAGAAAAGTTTTTTACTAAAAGATTAAGTTTGCAGTTTGCAAATCATTGTATCATCTGTAGAGATCTAAATTGTTTCAGTGGGGATTCCACTTACGTTACGGCACTGATATTTTGTCATAAACATTTGAGCTAAACTGAGTTTACCAGCCTCTTATTGTTCATTTACCCTTATAGCTCGTTGAAACGCAGCGTGGCTTGTTCTAAAACACAAAGCTATTTGTTTCTGGCTTCAGTTTCAGTCAATCTCTATAATGAAATCATTAATTAATGGTGTGTGCTGCACAGCATGTGGGACGTCAGCACACAGCTGGTTTTATGAAGGCTGAATAACCTTGGAGATTTTACAGTGGCCAATACGGAAACATGTATATCGCCAGAAGGACAAATTGGCAAAGCAACATTGATATTATTAATTCAACTGTCCCATGCCAAACTGAAACACAGTGTTTTCTTCCAACAATATGTCAATAGAAGAGTCTCTACAAATAATTAAAATAATTCACCTAGAAAGAACTTGGTATAAACCTGTCAGATGATTTAAAAAAATTACACCAAATGCAGGTATAGCTATTCTGTGTTTGCTAGTTTTAGACTACACAATCATTAGGGGGTTTTAAAATGTTAGACAATGGAAAATATTGCCATATGGTATTTACATACCTTCCTGAGCACTGTTGTCTTGATTTGTATGAAGATATATTGTGATCAGTTACAACAAAGTGAATATCATATTGCCTTTGCCACACTTGCTGTATATTGATTTAAGTTAGAAGATTTTCTTTCTGAAAAGGAAGATTGGAGAAGATGTTGCTTTTAGCAATTATTCCTAAAATTAAGATTTTTATACAGACAAACACAGAGACAAATTACGTTGCCCAAATGATTTTTCTATAGGTTAACTAGTCCTTATCTACAACATCTAAGAAAATAATAAAGTATGAATCGCATTTTGTGCCTGTAGCAATTTTATTGTTCAAGATTATTTTATTTTGTTTTTGGCATGGATGTACTAACCTTTATAATAATCGTCTTATTCCTTAAACAGTTGTTCCTTCAAGTTAATATCAGTGGAGCATAAAAATTAGATCACAGACCCATCCTGGACTGACATAATTATATTAATACGGGCTGTATGGGCATAGAAGGATAATATGATTTTCTGTGAAATCCTGATTATAGCCTATTTTAATAAACAAAGCCATATGAAACACAACCATTTCCAGGATTCCCATGTGATTTACAACAAAGAAATATGTGCTTTCTGTATTCTTCATAATATTTTTCCCAAAGCTATATATATATATATATATATATATATATATATATATATA
>WNWU01000004.1:5989297-6020625 GCA_012654045.1 Ptyas mucosa
TATATATATATATATATATATATATATATATATATATATATATATACTATTGAAAAGGCACCTGAGTTTGAATGCAAATAGTACTTCAGCCCTTTCATTTCTCAGATGCAATTTTACTTTCTTCAGGTATTTTCTCTGGAGATCCCCCCCCCCCCCCGGCCACATTCATCACTTGCACAGTGTAATCAAGCATCCAGCAGTCTTGATTTCCTAGCAGATGCTGTGATGTGGCCACCTATTGCAATGTTTCATTTTCTGCATGGATATCAGAAAAATGTTCATATTTCACAATGGTAGTCAGGTTTGTAAATTGTTTTTGACAGGTAAATGAGCTGATATATAGAAATGGGCAGAATGACAGGTCAAAAAAATGGGTGCTAAAACAACACAATGGAAGTCATTTTAGAAAATGGCATCAGTTGTCTATAGCCCAAAGGGTAATTGGGCAAGTTATGAATTCTCTAGTCATCTAAATTTCTATAAATTACCAAGATGTCATTGGTAATGGTTTGGAAATTATACTCAATGATATAATGATTATGCTTTAGATATCTGATATATGTTTTTTTTTAGTCTATCCCTTTTGAAGACAGGTAAATTTCTGAAACAGTTTTCATTATTTATTTTTTTCTTCAACATTTTATAAAATATCTAAAGTTATCTTAGAAAAGAAAAACTTATTGAGTATCCATTCATTACAAGAACTTTCAGATAGTAATTAATGGAAGGTATTTAGCCTAGATGTCAGTAATAATAAATGTTGATTTTTAAATGGCCACTGTTTTCATACTTTTGCTTTTCATAAAATTTTAGATAATTAGCTCTTTTGAGTGCATATTCAGTTTGTGTTTGGTCATAGTAATCTTCCTGGCCTGGAGGAACCACAGAATTCAAGAAAGATTTCCCTAATCTGCTTAGTAGGTTTGAAACTTTTGGGGACAGCTATGTTCATTGTCCCAGGCTTTTTCAGTCACAAACTTTGCATACGTTTATAACCTAGTGTGAAAATTAGTGTATTAAGATTTTTCCCCCTATAATCTGGACATTTTCTTTGCTTTTATGATGTTCTTTATGAAATCTCAAAACAAAGTATTCCTGTATCAGTTAGATTTTCCTGATACTGATTCCATCAAAAGTAGTTTAGAGCTCAAAACATGTATTCTGAATAATAAGTATTGAAAATCACAAATATTTTTAGGAAGAGCGTTAAAGAATTATGTGAAATATTTGTCACTTATGGAGTTTCTTTTTTTCATGCTATATGCTCATGTTATATGCAAGAGAAAATAAGAAAATAAGATAGATTTCATCTTTCAAATATATACTTAATTTTTATTTTACATTTTGCCCCTTTTATTATTGATACAGTGTATATTTTGAGTCAGTTTGGTGTAGTAGTTAAGGTACCAAACTAGAAACTGGAACAGCATGAGTTCCCATCATGCCTTAAGCACAAAGCCAGCTGGGTGACCTTGTGCCAGTCACTCTCATTAAGCCCTTGGGAAAAGGCAATAGAAAATCAGTTCTGAAATCTTGCCAAGAAAAGTACAGGGACTTATCCAGGCAGTCACCAACAGTCAGTATTGATTTGAACACACACATACACGTTTTTATGTTTTTGCTCCTTCTGATCTTGAAATATAGCCACATCTTAATATTGATGCTTTCACAGCATCAAAAAAAAATATCTTCTTTAGCCTGAAAGTTTGTTTTGGCAACAAAGATTTTGAAATTGATAAGAAGACGGTAGAAGCTATCAAGCTGGTTTATTTAAAAACTGCACAAAAATAGGATTCTGGATTCTAGAATTAAAATATGGTCAAATCTCCCATTATAGAGTAAAACTGTTGTTTTCTACTGTGTAGAGGAACAAAGGCTAAGGGATTATTCACACTTAGCATTAGGCTTTGAGGACCAAAACTGGCTATAGGCTCATGCTTCCCTATGCATATTTTTCCAATGAAACAGACCAAGACAGGAATATTATTTTATTACAATTTATTCAGCACAGCCTGATAAAAGAGGACTCCTCTCATTCAAAGAGGGAACCTCGAGACCCGTCTTACATTCCCTTTTATAGTTAAGTCATCAAAGAAAATTACAAGAAAAAAGTTGATTGGACAGGACAAAAGTAACATCCTCTTTGCATAGGAAATCAGTTACATAGAGTTAAACATGTTACATGTATGTCCATTTAAATGAGCTCTGATGTAAATAGGGGCATAAAATTTAGCATGTCAATGAGGATAGATTCCATGGAGTTCACAAAGAAATAACCCAGATCCCAATTAACATTAACAAGCTCTCTCTTTTATCAGGAGACATTGTGACCTGAAGAGCAAAGACCAGGGGTGAAATCCAGCAGGTTCTGACAGGTTCTGGAGAACCAGTATAGGAAATTTTAAGCAGTTCAGGGAACTGGTAGTGGAAATTTTAAATACCACCTCTGGCTGGCCCCCAGAGTGGGGTGGGAATGGAGATTTTGCAGTATCCTTCCCCTGCCATGCCCACCAAGCCATGCCCACAGAACCAGTAGTAAAAAAAATTGGATTTCACCACTGGCAAGGACAGGGTTTTTTTATATTGAAGTTTAGGAATATTAGAAGTTAGCAATCAAACTATACAGCAATAGAATAGAGAGTTTTCTACTTTCCTGTCTGCAGTGGTTTGGTAAACCACTAACATCATTTAAAAGAGAGAAAAATAAGTCAAACTCAAATACAAAACTATATTAGTTAGTATGTTGAGTGACCTTCAAGTTACATGAGGATCAAGTTACATAGCAAAGAATATTATAATTCTCTTTTTGCTTGCCCTTCATAAGAATTTTCTTTGGGTGGTTTGAAATAGGTCATTAGTGAGTCAGGAACATGATCAACCTGTAAAATTAACTAAAGTATTGTGAGGAAAGTTGCCAAGTTTCTTTCTTCCAGTTCTATTTATTCTGGACCCATATCTACTTGTTTTTGATAACTTATTTTCTACTGTTTGCATATTTCTCACAAGAAACAGCTAAGTAAGATCGTTAATTTGCTTTGCTATACTGTGTACGATATCATCTACATTGTTTTCCCCAATTCCCCCTTAATTTTTCTTTTTTTATATAACTAGTATTATTTATTTATGACCTGGATAAGCTACTGAGAACACTTGCTGGTTTTTCCTATCTTCAAGTCCCAGGTAGAAATGAAAAACTTATTTTTGTGTCTCCCTATGCTTCACCTGGAGGGAAATTCCTTCATTCAACCCAGCAAGTGATTACCAGTCCCACTGAGTTTAATTCGGCAGGATGAACATACTCCTATAAGTTTTCTCCTCCCCATTTCCTTTGCTTGGTTATTAGAGTTTTCCATGTGGGAAGGATGGGACAATCCTGCTAATTTCAATCCTGAGTGTCCTACAGAGAAAATTCTCTGCATTGGCTTAGATGGAGAAGCTACATCAGAGAAATCAGTATTTATGGTCTTCACACATCATTGCTTCATACAGAAATAACCATTACACTAGGCTTGAATAAACTTAAGATAAATATTACTTGGGACAGGGTATTATTACAAAGAAAACATTTTCTTATTTTAGTTTTAATCTTAATAAGGGTGTTTTTTTCTTTATTTTATCATTGACTCCTTCCCTCATTTTTTGGTTTATATATGTACCTGAGGTATCAAGTCTGACTATATTTGAACCAGATTGGAAGAGTAATAGATGATTCAGAAACATACAGGTATCTGCATATCACCAGTAAATTAAACATACCTTTTCCTCCCTCGATTCTGAATTACCGTATATACTCGAATATAAGCCAAGTTTTTCAGCACGTTTTTCAGGCTGAAAATGCCCCACTCGGCTTATATTCGAGTCACGAAAAAAATGCCTTTTTAAAAGAAAACAAATGAGTAGATCCCTGTCTGCAAAAATAGAAAAAACAGCCCCTTTCAGCGTCAGTATAGGTTAATTACCATAAGTTGATTTGAAGAGCCTCCCGACTCTCAGCTGATTTGCTCTCAGCTGTTTTACCGGGGCTCTGTTGCTAGCTAGCTGCAAAGAGGTAAATTGCTGGAGCCTTTTCCCTCCCCCTCCCAGCTATGCTAAAAAAGCGAAACTGAAACTAAAGCAGGGTCTTTGCTGCAACATGACAAAATGAGGCAGAGAGAGATTTCTTTTTCTTTTTCTTTTGCTTGCAATGTTGGAAAGGCAGATTTCTTTTTCCTCATCAAAAAAAGTAGGTGCAAACAATGGGAAATTCATGGCAAATGGCAAAAGGCAAAGGAGGAGAGTTCAAGATTTTAAAACACAAAAGAAAAAGCTCTGTTTAACTAGGGAATTGTAATAATTGAGATACTATTAATTGTATATTGTGTTGAAAGCAGAAATGGTTAAGTTGTGGTTTGGAAGAATATATGGGGGAAATTATTTGGTTTATTATTATTGGTAAATATAGTTACCGGTAATTGATTTGTAAGAAATTGGATTGCATGGAAATAATTGGAATATTCATGTTCATATTGATTAATATACAAAAAAGATAGTTATATAACTAATTGATTTATATTAAAATGTTGAATTTGTATTGAACAACTGTAATATTACATAATTAACCAATGTGAGGATGGATATAAAAATAGATGACAATGGGAAGGGGTATAATATAGAATAGAAGTGAAAAATTGAATTTGATTAAGATTAGAGATGAGGATGAAGGGTAATATTGGTTTTTTAAAAAAATAGATGAGGAATAAATATGGCAAAAAGGAAATATAGAAATTGTAAATTTAAGTAAAATGACTGAACACTGTTTAAATTTGTGAACCGGCCAAATACTCTGTTCCAAGAAAATACATTGTATGTTTGTATGTGTGTTTCTAATTATTGCTATTTATTCATATTTGTTCTCTTTTATTCTTTAAAGTTTAACAATTCATTCTTTATCTTAATATCTTTATATTTGTTTGGGGTTGGTTTTCTTCCCTTTCATCTTTTTTATTGTACGGCAATCTTTCTCCTCAAATCTACCACCTCTCTCTTTGAGGAAGGGGGGAGAAAGAATGAGAGAGAGAGTGGAGGAGAGAGAGAGAGAAGGGGGGAGAGAGAAAGAATGAGAAAGAGAGGGGGAGAGAGAAATGGTGATAAGATAGGGCAAAAATGTGAAATGTGAGGACAGTCGTAAGTTCGAGGACTGGTCACAAGTGCGAGGACCAGTCAAAAATTACTTTTTCAGCCCTCTGAGTAGTGCATATGCACAAAAGGACTACCCAGAGGGCTGAAAAAAGTGATTTCTGACAGGTCCTTGCACTTTTGACCAGTCTTTTTTTATTTTGAAATTTACCAGTGGCCGCTGCATTTCCCACCCCCGGCTTATACTCGAGTCAATAAGTTTTCCCAGTTTTTTGTGGTAAAATTGGGGGTCTCGGCTTATATTCGGGTCGGCTTATACTCAAGTATATACGGTACTATACAATTTTAATATCACTATATTTATATGACATTTCACTGATCAATTTATTTAATAATGCATTATTATTTACTGAATTACTGCAATAATGCAAGTTATTTACTGATTTATTAAAAATATCAGCCTCTTGTTTACCCACACATTTATTTATTTACACATTTATTCAGACAAATAAATCATATTAGCAGTATATGAGTTTCTTCAAATATAGGTTTTATAGCTTGCCCTGCAGCTGTGGAAAAATCTTTCTGTCTCATATTGATTGCACTATTTTTCTTTGGTGCATTTTACCAGAATTTTACTGGAAATAAATCCCATAATTTCTTAAAGAATTCAAGGGGGTTTATTTTCAGTTTTGTTGTGTTTTACCACTACAGCCTTTGTTCTCCATATGATTTATATTAATCCTGTAGCAAATGAAGCAGAGAATAACCGTAATTGAAATGGTACAGGATGAATAAAAAATCCAACAAGTAATTTTAAGTAATCTAACAATGTTTATATTTGTGTAATACTTCAGCAGCTTTCCCCAATACCAAAATATTTTCCATTCAATTATATTTAGAGTCAAGAGGCTACCAAATAATGGATGTTTTTGTTTGCTTAGAATATAAATAATGTATATTTTCCTCCCACATATAGGACCCAAGGAAGCATTAAAATTAAAGCATTAAGATTATACAATAAAAGGATACAATATGCACAATGCAATTAAAAATTAAATTTTAAAAATTAAAAAGAGCAAATATGTTACATTTATGTAAAAAAATAGAAAAAGGGTGAACTTGAAGCAAGTCAATTCTGTCTTTTATTCAGGATTAGATAAGCTATTGAAAGAACCAGTTTAGTTTCCCGTCCTCCCACTGTCCCTTTTGTGTGAGGTGGCAGGCGAGGAGTATTTGTTGCAGCAGAATCTGCAACAACTCAGGAGGGAAAGTGATTGTCACACCTTGCTCTCAGCAGGTGAATGGTCACCTATTTGGCAACTTCAAATTTCGATTAATAAATGCTCTGTCTTACATATTGGTAAATGTAATCAGAATGTCAATATAAGCTAGGTAACATTGATCTAGCATATGACCCTCACTTTGTTAAGGACCTAGGTGCAGGGATGAAATGCTCCCAGTTTGGACCGGATCACCCGATCCGGTAGCAATGGCGACAGGTGGTTCAGAGAACTGGTAGCAAAAATCCCTGTCCTCCACCCCCACCCCCCATCATTCCCAGTTGAGCTGCATGATCATCAGAGGCTTTTTTTTTTAACTTTTAAAAGCATTTTTTCTACAACCTCTTCCGACGAAAAAATGCTTTTAAAAGTTTTTTTTTAAAAAAGCCTCTGATGATCCCGCGAGTCAGCTGGGATCGTCAGAAGCTTTTCAAAGCATTTTTTTCTGCAACCTCTTGGCCGAAGAGGTGATTAAAAAAGTGCTTTGAAAAGTCTCTGACTATCCCAGCTGAGTTACCTGATCGGCAGAGGCTTTTCAAAGCATTAGAAAAAATGCATTGAAAAGTTAAAAAAAAAAAAAAGTTGGCCACGCCACCCAGTTACATTACCCTCTCCACCAAGCCACACCTACAGAACTGGTAGTAACAAATTTTACATTTCACTCCTGCCTAGGTGTACTTATCTCTGACGATTTATGTTCCAAAGCTCACTGTAACAGCATTGCTAAAAAAAGCATTAAGAGTTGTAAACTTAATTTTGCAAAGCTTTTTTTCTGTAAACATTATATTGCTAATTAGAACTTATAAAACTTATGCTAGACCAATTTTAGAGTACTATTCAACTGTTTGGAATCCTCACCATGTATCTGACATCAGTACAATCAAGCAGATTCAGAAGTACTTCACGGGAAAAGTCTTGCACTCTTCTGTACACAATAGAATTCCTTATGCTACTAGGCTTAATTTTCAGTTTGGATAACTTAAAACTATGTTGCTTGCAGTCAGACCTAGGTATTGCATACAAAATTATACATAGTAATGTTTTACCTGTAAATGACTTTTTCTGTTTTAATCGCAATAATATATGAGCGAACAACTGCTTTAAACTCAGTGTAAATCATTCTAAACTTGACCGTAAAAAATATGATTTCTGTAACAGAGTCTGGAATGCCCTACCTGATTAAGTTGTCTCAGCTACGAATTTTCCCAGTTTCAGTCACAAATTGACTTCCATGGACCTTACTTCATACTTAAGCGGCCAGTAGGGGGGTCATGCTTATGTGCACTAACATGCCTATTGTGCCTGTCATTGTATTTTTATTCTCTTATTCTTGTTCTTGTTTTTTTGTTTGTTTTTTTGTTTTTTAATTTGATTTATATGCCACCCTTCTCCGGAGACTCAGGGCGGCTTACAATGCGCTAAGCAATAGCCTTCATACTTTTGTATATTTTATAAAAAGTCAGTTTATTGCCCCGACAATCTGGGTCTTCATTTTACCTACCTTAGAAAGGATGGAAGGCTGAGTCAACCTTGAGCCTGGTGGGATTTGAACTTGCAGTAATTGCAGGCAGCTGGAAACTTAAGTGCTACTTTTAAGAGCACTTAGTCCACTGCGCCACCACGTTAAACCAGGTTTAACAAATTCAAATAAATAAATAAATAAACAAACAAACAAATAAATAAATAAATAAATATCAAAGTGGAAGTGCAAGCAATCACAGATCTTCTCCAAATGAGCCTTGGAATTTGAAAATGTCACCAAACCTTCTACAGATTCCCACCACCACATCTTGCCTCTCCAAGTATGACTGGTCTTCATTAGTCTCTGGTCAAGGTTGAAGAGACTTTTAGACTTTGGGACAGAAAGATGCACTAAAACATCACAAAAAATGGAGTGTAGGCAATAAAAGGGCTTACATCAGACTGCTTTTACACCTCTTGATAGCTTTAAAGACTTGTTTGTGACTTTAGTATTAGCCTGTAGTTTCTCTATTACAGGGATAATTCATACAGTTTTTCTAGGTTCAAATATGTGGCCACTAGAGCATCTTATGATATGATTGACTTGAGGATTTTGTGGCTTGGAAATCATAGAAAGTTGATTTTCTCTGAAATTGGTCCTTGAAACCCTAAAGATACATAATAAAACTGTCATGGCCTATTTAAAGTTAATGGTTTCCTTCATCAAATATGAAGGGAAAAAATGTTAGGTCAGAAACCAAAATCCATCTAGATTTTGCAGTTTCATACAGCATATTGATACATAATGCTCCATTTCCAATCTTCTCAGAAGCAAAAGAGCAACTTGAACATCAATATAATAATACAGTGTTCTATATAAGTGAAATATGCTAAACCTATTTGACTAATTCATTGGTCAGCTTCTTAACGAAGCCCGTAGTTTAGATAGCTGTATATATATTTTAAGAAAACTAATAGGAAACTTTTCATATATTCTCACCTTTTGTTCCTGGAGTGCTGCTGAACTATCAATGCTAGTATTTGTTTTTCAGTGTGCAGAAGAATGGAAGGAAAATATCTTAATGTACTGTACTCAATTAAACAGTAAAACCAAGAACTGTTCAGCTTCTAGAAGAAGAAATAAATTTATATTAAAGACTTCATTCAGCTAGAATTCTGCTGTGTATTTTTACATTGCTATGCAACCATTTTTCATCAGTCCCATCCAAGAAAGTTGTATATATCAAAACTGAGCCTATATAACAATTCCTTTTTATTTCTTATGCCTATTTTTCCCACCTGCTCTTCTTAAAGGGCTAGAACAGGATCCCCTTTGAGGGGAAAATAGTTTCCATCTATAGCTTGTGCTTATGATAGTATGATTTAGTAACAGGTTAAGTAACATTTTGACTATGGCAGTGGTTCTCAACCTATTGTCTGCAGACCCCTGGAGGGCATGATGTCATCATAGCGAGTCTATGAAGGCTTTAAGAAATGTTATGATTTAAATCTTGAGTTATGTCTTCTGGGTCCATGATCATGGTTGGTGGTCAAAAAGGGTAATTAAAGGGAGTCCATTGTGAAGAAAAGGTTGACAACCATTGGATTATGGCAAAGACTATGACATTTCTTTTTGAACAAATATGAACTAAATGAACTAAAGGGCCACCATCAGTGAGCTGTTGGACAGCATTACTTGGTTTGTTGTGTGGATGTTTGGGTGGTTTAGGGGTAGGGAATTTGTGGTGGGGGTGTTTGGAGATTGTTATGTGTGTTGGACCTGGTCTTTGGGTGTTAAGTGAATTTTGTTGTATGGGTATACTGTGTATACACATACAATGACAATAAAATTATTATTATTTAATTTATTCATTAAACATGAAACTCAGTCAACTGAACATTCAAAAATGCATCACAAATACCATTGACTGGTGCTAATGGTTGATATGGTTGCTGCCAGCATCCTAGGAATCAACCAAGTACCTTCTTAAGATGTACGATGTTCCAAGTAGTGCAGTTTTTTGCAATTCCACTGGTGTTATTGCAGGAAGTTGCAATTGATGTATCTTATAAAATTGTTGGACATGGTGCCAAGTACCCCGATGACAATGGGTATCACTGTTACATGTTTCATCCATAGCCGTGTAGTTTCGATGGCCAGGTTGCAATATTTAATGATTTTATCCAATTCTTTTTCTTCGACTCTGGCATCTCCTGATACCGTGATGTCAATAAATTTTACGTTTCGGTTTTTGACAACTGTGATATCTGGTGTGTTATGTTCCAAGTGACAATCTGTCTGTATTTGAAAGTCCCACAGATCTTCACCTTCTCATTTTCTATAACTTTTTCCACTTTATGTTCCCATGACTTTTTGGATACAGGTAAGTTGGTTTTTTTACATAATGACCAGTGGATTAATTTAGCAACTCAGTTGTGTCTAGCTTTGTAATCAGTTTGTGCAATTTTGCTCCATTCACATATTGTCTGAATCACATGTGAAACAGTTTTGACTTTGTTGTTGCAAAGTCGGCAATTTGGTTTGTCGGTGGATATTTGTATCTTTGCTTTCATGACGTTAGTTTGTAGTGCTTCTAAGTTTCAGACAGCCAAATGCTGATCTAGCCCTACATGTTACCCCAAAATCTTCCATAGTAATTGCACTACTCGCCATATTATGCAAAAAACAGAAAATGATGGATTAGCATAATTCTTATAATATGGAAATACCCTGTTACTGGACAGGGCACAGTGCAACAAATACAAAGCAAAGGAAACCAAATCTTTTATTACTATTCCTATAATAGGGAACCCGTTAGCATCATATTATACAAAAGTAAGATGTATTGATGCATTGAAAGACAATGGGACGGAGAAAGGCTTTATTTCTCACCAGTATCCTGGCATCAGAAGTTAACAATCAACTTTCTTGGGTTTCCTCCCCCAGAGAGTGGGAAGCAACTTCATCTGTGGAATGATTTTGTTACACTAATAACTCAGAATGGTGGATTTATGTCTCTTCAGGGGAGCTAATTGTTATAGTCTCTTGCCCTCAGTATGGGTACACAAAGCTGCAGTTTAGAAGAAATAAAGAACTGAACAATGGCTGAGGGCACCTTGGTATGCAGATGATGTGTCCTTCTGGCACTGATGAGAGCTAGCAAATCTGCTTTCATACAGGGATACATGCTATTTCTTTTTACTTGTGCTTGACTTGTATATGTGCAAAAGAATCATATCCTATAATGATAAATATATCAAGCCCGTACAATATGGAGCATGAATGCATATTATTATTATTTTTCATGTTGATTGTAATTTGTAATAATGTATTTGGGAGGAAAAAATACAGTTTCTGTTTCCCTTTGGTTTACTTTTTGGTTAAGCAAATTCTGTTTCCAGGGCTACTATTGCTCATGCTCATTTGTTGAGAAGTCACTGTGGTTTTAAAGGAAAGAATGTGCAAGGCCTACTATTTGATTTCACCCTTCTGTCTGCATGCTCTCAAACTCTCAGCATAAATCTGTTGTAGAAAATGATTTAATCTGAACTTACTCATTTCTTTTGTAGGAAATTTCATTATTTAAGATTTATAAATGTACTGTATTGGAAAGGTCATCTGTCCCTTCAGCTTCAGAGTAATAGTGCATGTGATTCTCTTGCCTTTTGGAATATTTCAGAAGAATAGGATATCAGAGGCAGTGGGAAATTAATTTGTATTTTCCAATAATATAAATTTCACCTCCTTAGCTTCATTCATGGTGACCCTGCTCCTATAGTAAACTTTTAAGAAATGGCCATTCATACTTGTCTGAAGAACTCTGGGGTTCCACTTGATAGCTATATAGGCACAATCAAAACAATTCTTTCCTGTTACAGGCTGAAATAGATTTATGTTATACTGTCTGGTTTTTTTTAACCAGATTTGCTGTAAATCTAGGAACTTATTTCTCTAACTGATCAGCAAAGAAATATTTTCAAAATAATATTCCCTGCAAGGTGTTCTCAGATCTCTGTACTTTGTGGTCAATAATATTCCTAGATTTTTTTTAGTTTTTCACATGTCCACAGCACACATTCTGTCAGTAATGACAGAGATATCACACACCTATGTTCCAATAAGCAAATACCAAAAATTGGTATTTTCTGATGATAGCCTTACTAAATTTAGTCAGGTGAGACCAATCCAGAAGTGGGTTTCAGCAGGTTCTGACCAGTTCTGGAGAACTGGTAGCAGAAATTTTGAGTAATTTGGAGAACCGGTAGTAAAAATTCTGACTGGCCCCGCCCCCATCTATTCTCTGCTTCCCAAGTCCCAGCTGATTGGGAGGAAATGAGGATTTTGCAGTAACCTTCCCCTGGATTGGGAAGGTAATGGAGATTTTACAGTATCCTTCCCCTGGAGTGGGGTGGGAATGGGGATTTTACAGTATCTTTCCCCTGCCATGCCCACCAAGCCATGCCATGCCACGCCCACCAAGCCACACCCACAGAACTGATAGTAAAAATTTTTGAAACCCACCACTGGACCAATCAGCTCTTAAAACAGGGGTGTCAAACTCGCAGCCCACAGGCCAGATGTGTCATGCGCTGGCCATGCCACCCCCATTTTAGCAAAAAAGTTGTGATATGTCACGTGATGATGTGTCATCACGAGTTTGACATTCCTATCTTAAAAAGTAATGTTAATATTTGTTTGTATTATTTTGCTACATTTTTCATATCTTTCTGTGTTGCTTATATCTTTATGTCATAAAATCTCTTCTAACAGCTTCAAACAGCACCAGAAAATAGTTTGCTTTTCCTAGAATATGGCTTTGTTATTTATCAGCGATGAGTGATTGAAATAATTTTACAGACTTTGCTAGTACAGTGTCCAAAGGTCTGATCTATCTGAATACTTATAGGTAATATTCCAAGGCTTCTTTCATTCATTATTGCTTTCATTACTGCTGTAATCCAATTTAGAGGCTTGTTTGTCATTTTAAACTCCTTTGGTTAATCATGCCCTATCCTAATCCTTTTTAACAGCACAGCTGAACTGGGAGATTTCTGGCAGCTGCAGACACCAGGAGTTCCCTGCTTTCTAGCATATGGTGGTTTTAGAAATAGCTACTCTCTCATGAATTGATGGGCCTTTGTCATTAAGGGCAATGGGCAAAGTTGCCAAATGAACTCTGTTCTTTTTTTTTCCTGAGATGTTTAATGATAAGGAACATAATAATGGGGAGAGAAGGAGTGATACTTACATTATAGCTCTGCAATATGGAAGCTTTTCTTCAGATCTAAGTTCAAGTTCATTTTGTAAAGCTTTATGAAGCTGGAAGAGTGATGCATATACCTTACTGTGAGAGTACATTAGAACAGGCACACTTAATCCGAAATCATACCACTGAGATTTTGAAACTGCATATTTTGACTTCAAGAAAAACATTCATTAGCATCTAATTCACTAGCATCGAGCAGTGGAGCAAAGAAAATTCTTTGCAGATAGTTTGTTTCTTTGTGAAACTATGGTATTAATAAACCACATCCAGAGCAATAGTCTGAGGTGCAGAATCAAAAGCAGGTTATGCTGACTAAGCCACAAGCAGATCTATATTTCTAATGTTGGTTTGTATAAAAATACTGAATACATTTGCTTGATTGCAATTATATGTGAATTTTAGAACATGGAGGTATCTATTTTATAAATGGATAAGGTCAAGGAAATTAGAAACATAAACACTGCCTTGTTAGCTAAGGTTTAAATGTGTTCTAATGAGAATAAACTAGTCAAAATATATTTTTTTCATTATTAAAATCTGAAACATAGTCACATTATTTAGCGAGGTCAAGTAGTTAATACCCTTGTAAGATAAAATTCTGAATCAGGTACTACTAAGGAGCAGCTTCTATCCTTTGAAACTAAATGCACTGAGAATCAGGATCACAGGTATTTGTTTATACAACACATAAATTATCATTAAACAACCTACTTAGAGGTTTCCATCTGGTCACCAGGAGGTGACATCTCACGTTTGACCTGAGAAAGATTTTACTTTTAAAAACACAATGCCTCTTTGTTAACTGTTAAGAAAAATACTTAGAAGAGTTCGTTATGTAAGTAAAAATTAAAAGTTCAAAATAAATATTGGGAAATTGCCATGTGAATCTATTTGTTTAGTGAATTTTGAAGAAATTATATAGTTTTGTTTTCTTGAACTCAAGAATAAATAATGTGCTGTAGAAATAAAGAAGACATTCATTCTAGGAAGAAAAAGCAACAACAGCCTTAGAAAAGATCATCAAAAAAATAAGAGCAAATCTACATTTACAAGGATCAGAATAGTTAAAGCAAAAGTATTCTTGGTGTAATATACAATTGTGAAGATGGATACTGAAAAAAATGAGATGGTCACTTCCAAATTATGGAAGGGTTGGAGAGGGTTACTGAAACTACCATGAAAGAAAAAACAGTCAATTATTCCTGGACCGAATAAAGGTTCAGTGTTTCCTTAACCAAATTTCTACTTCAGCAAATAGAAACTCAAACATTCTGGTTATGTAATGCAATGTAACATGATTGTGCTTGTCAAAGTTTAGGAAATAGGAGTAGAACTAAAAAACAGATTAGATACCCAGAACAAAGAAATTATTGCAATATCTTTGGAAGAACTAAATGTTATTAAAGGTCAAAATGATAAGCAAATCAGATTCAATAATAAATAAGTTTACTAAAGTAGGTTTGTATATATGTATGAAATACTATGGGGACAAATTACTATATAGCTTAATATGTTAAATGCATGTTCAAATGCATAGTTAAATCCGCAAGCCTATTAATCTACAACACAGTTCTTGTATGTGAGGTGAGGAACCAATTTCTGGCTTGAAAGAATAGCTATTAGGGCACAAGGCCAAAAAACCTAGAAGACAGAATTAAGAAAAGCAAATACTGTACATTCCTGCCTAGAGCTATCTGAAGCTCAGAGGAGAAGCATTAAAGGAGATAGTACAAAGTAGAGATTTTCCCTGGTTACATCCAGAAACAACAGAGTTACAGATCTGTTGTCTATAAGGTGACCTTTACAGTTTGACAAAGAAACCAGTTCTTTAGACTAAAGCAAACATTCAAACTTTGATTCCTTCCCACTCCTAGAGGCAATAATGTACAATCCTTTAATGTATCAAAAAAAAGCCTTTTACTGTCTTTCTTCTCTGATTTTTCACAATCTCCATAGTCACCATTGGTTATTCTGGGTTGTGGTTTTGCACGTGCATGTGCACACACACACACACACACACACACACACTGGTGAAAACTTGACAAACAGCATCCATTTCCCACAGGAATGTTGCATTGAGGTAAACTTAAATTCTCCAGGGGTATGGAATCTGATCCTAATCCGGGTTCCAGGAAATCAAGGCATGGTGATATTAAAGATTCTCTGGCGACATTTTGATTAAAACAGTAATTTTAATAAGCATAGTTCAATTGTTAAGAGCTCACTGAACACCTAATTATACTGGTTATAACTCCTAAATTACTTAAAATCCCCTTTTTTCTTTTCCACTTATACCTAGAGAGGAAGAGTTGCCTGCTCAATAATTATCTTATAATTACTTTTTAGAAATAAATAACATAAATGTGCTTCAGGTTTAGCAGTAAGGATGGGAGAAAAAAAAATTCAAGTAAATATCAAAGTCTACTTGTACTGGACAGTTTTATTCCTTGAGAAAAGATATTTTTGAAGATAGCTCTCCCTTTATCCTTAATTACTTTCCGTCAAAGTCAGTGGGTGGATGATTAGTGGAGAGAATATTTTTGTAGACAATTGTGTAAGATGACTTTGAATCTATTACTATGTTTGAAGAGAATGTGCATTTTTTAAAGGCAAAGGTGGTACTTATAATGAGAAGAAAACTCAAACAAGATGCTGGGATAGGTCAGATCAGCATTCAACCTCTTTGAAGATTATGCTAACATTTTTTCTGTTAAAAGTAAAATGAAGGAGGAAAATTGCTTTATTTTTAAAAGCAATACCTGTTGCTTTAAAAATAAAATGCAATATGAAAAGTGGATCTGTTGTATTTCGCATTTTCCATCTCAGTTTTTGGTATCCAGTGTTTAAGAAAAAGAAACTGCCATTTTGTTCTCCAATAATGTTTAACCGACCTTGTGAAATAGTGAAAAGGTTGTAGAATGACTGTGGCTGGCAAAACTTAGTCAGTCAGACCAGTCAAATTTCAATATCGGACTCTCTAACATCTGCAGCTTGATTCTAAATAAACTAGCTTGAAATTCTAGGTGGAGAATTCTGTGATTTGAAGTCCTCACATGTTAAGGTTGCCAAGGTTGAGAAATACTATCTTAGATAATGGTTCAGTTCAGACCAAGCCATAATGTTGCTTATTGGCTTATGATTCAGAGTTCTGAATAATTTCTATCTAATATAATTTACCACAAGTAAATAGGCTCTTCAGCAAACCCCTTTTAAAAAAAGGTTAGATGTGAATGCATTCATGAAGCAACTGTGCTGAATGTAGCCCTGAACAAAGGCTCATTAGCTTTCTGAGTCCTCTCTCAGAAAAATAGAAAGTGATCAAATAATACCTAAACCAATACTTTGCTAAATTAACTTAGAGAGCGAAATAATATTTACTAAGTTTGTTTCCCCCCCCCACTTCTGCCACAATGTCTTACAAAGGGAAAAGAAATAATTTAATGTAGCTCACTGGATCACAGGCAGATCCCATGGAGACTGATGATCTATATAATTATTATTCCATGCTTGGATGGTTAGCAGAGTCACTCATGCCATTTAGTAGTCATTATAAATTCCCTTGACTTGTCTGCTTGAGAAGGAATAATATTTCCCCCCTTTAGGAAAGATGCTTTTACACATTATAGGAGAGTGATCATAACTTTTGGAATTGATAGAATCTATAAACCTAAATACACTTTAGAGGCTTAGTAGTTTGCTGCATAGTACTGTTTGTTACACAAACATAGGCACCTCTATAATCAGCTGCCTTTTTAGAAAAATTATACCTTTGCAAGATTCTCCTAGAAACACTGGGCTGTGTCAAAGTGGAAAGTTCTAAACAAAAGCAGCTGCTTTGATGAGAGGGGGGCAGTATATTATTAAGAAAGGTCCTGTTAAGTAACGAATATAATAGCTATGGTTACTTTGGTCCTAAGTATTTTGCAAAAGTACTTTTTGCAAAACTACACTTTAAATTACTTAGTAATTTAGTAAAATACTAGTGTGTAATTTTGTATTTTGGTGTGTGTGTTTGGAAGGTAGACTTTCATGTCAAAACATTTTTTTAAAAGTGGGGGGGCAGGTGACTTTCAAGTAGGAACTACAATTTAACCTCCTAGTGGAAGTGCAGGATTTGGTGTTCTATGTTGCCTCTGTTTAAAATCAAAACAGATTTTATGACCTAAAACAAAACAGTCCTAAATCACTACATCTGGAGTTCAGGCTCTCTGGTTTCTTTACTCAAGACACAGCTGCTGGTTCTGAGGTGGGCTTTCATCTGTGACATGTGTATGCACAGGATTGCTTAAATAGCAATGCCTGTGGCAGAGCCAGGATACTATAAAGATTTCAGCAGCTTATTCAGGTTGCCTGAGTGATGTGTCTAAAAGGAGCCATATGTTTATATAAGGCCAAAGTTTGTTCACTTTAGTTTTCTAAAAATGTTGCGATGGGAGAATGCAGTGGGAAAGCTAGAGGGAAATTAGAGATTAGCCACATTTTAGAGCATAAGAATATATGTACCTGTGCAACAGGTTTTTAGCCAGGATGGAGATAATTACAAAGTAGTACTCTGTTTGCAGACTAATGGCTGAAAGATGAATTTTGCCCTCAATATGATCACCCGTTCCTGGACTTTTCCCTTAACACAGATGTTTATGCATTCTTTCCATTAGTTGAATTTACCAGCAGAAAGTAACTCCCAAAGGTATGCATATGTAAATACTGGAGAACATTTTAATCTCATGATTACCTTCATGAGTAGTAGATTTATCCTAGATCAATATAGAAAATATTTAGCTTAGAATAAATACAATTTTGTGGTAGGGGGTAGAGAGTGTATTTATGAAAAATAGCACTTCTATTAGTCTGTAGAGGTGATGATTTTAGCTAGAATTTCAACTATGTGTAGTAAGCAGTGTTGTCTCAGTAGTCCTAAGTCATGCTGGCCCAACTACTGATGCTTTACGTAATTGAGGCTGTTCTGTGATTTGTTATTTTCTGGAGGATTATCTGTGGGGGGCCTTCAAAGCACTGAATTTAGTAAGCATCTGTAGAAATCTGAAATCATCTCAGATCCCATTCAGTTTTTCATTTTCCTTCCCTGGATAATATTCTATGGCCATGCTACATGACTTTCATTGAGCATAACAGACATAGGGTGACTTGCTGAGGTCTGGATTCCAAAAATGGGTGAAACCAGACATAAACTTTAGCGAGGAATTCAAGAGTTTATGAAGGGAGGGGGGAATGTAAGATTTAAGGAAGCCCTTCAGAGTCCTGGAAAACATCAATAGGAGCAAAAAGACTATCTTAACTTTGTCACCGAATTGGGTCATAATGAAAGAACAATTTCCAAAAACTCTAAATACTTCATATCTTACATAAATGAGCAGCTATGCAGGTTTTCTGAGTTCAATTTCAAATGCTGTAAAACAGAAATTAATTCAGTTGACAGTAAGATTAGCTTTTTACCTCGTCAAACACATGTTCTATAGGGAAACAGACACTTGCAGTAAACATTTAAAGCTTCATTAAGTCGTGGACAGAGGTAATTGGCAATATATTGGAGCAATCAGTCAGGTGTTGCTAAAAGTAACATGAAGAAAGTCATTCCATTATTGTTGGTTTTAGTTTTCATTTTTTTTAAAAAAATATATTGCAATTAAAGTTTTTTCTTCAAATTGGGCATAAACCAATTTCAAAAATATAAATAGTGAACAATAGGTGAATATCCCTATATTTCTTCTAATTTATAATTCTGTTATCTGTTTGTTTGTTTGTTTTTAATAGCTAAGACCAAAAGAAAAGTGATCATACTTGTTTGGAGGAAACAAGGTGAAACTAGATCCCATTTAAGGTTAAAATTAGAGTTTCATTTCACTACTCAAGGTTATACATGAACTGAACAATCATGAATATAAATGTACTGTTCATAGTTGTGTCTATTTTAGCCGGGGATTGCTAGATTGAAAGAAAATTCTGATTTTTTAAAGGGACCAGCTACTGGCCTGAACCTGAAAGGTTTTTTGCTCCAGAGCACCTTTTCTAGAATTAGGAAAACCTTTGTCTAGTTTTCTGATTTTTTTTTTAACATGGTTCATTGAAGTTCCTTAATGAACTCCAGCGATTCACTAAAATTGTTGTAAACTGCAGACAGGCAGAGGTTTTTTTATTCTATGATTCAGTTCAACAAGAATTGAATTACTGTTCAGGATTTTTCTCTAAACATTACCTTCTATTTTGAGAGTTATCATAACCTGTAATAACAGATAAGACAGTGGTGCATTTCATAAATTAATTCAACTAAGAGATGTGATGAATGTTGTCAAGCCTAAAATGCTTTAAAATGGGATTAGATAAATTTCATAGTGATTTTTTCCCTTGGATATTACCTAAGCAATATTCCTCTGTGTCCCAGTTGGTGGGAAGGGTAAGTAGAAAAAGACTGTTATCCTCATGTTGTTCTTGTACATTCCCTGAAGTTTTAAGCTTGAGGAAAGAATATGGACTATATAAACCTTTGTTCTAGTAGGAAGGATCAAGACTGATAGGCAACAGTTATTGTGTTGGGCAAAAGTTATACTAGTATTACTCCTTGATAATACCAATGATTGAGTCAATTGCATATACCATATGCAGTCTTTATCTCTGAGATATTGTCTTTCTAATGTGTTATTCCTGCAATGTATTTTTACTTTTCTTTGATCAAATTAAGAATTACCTTCTTAATATAATAGAAATAAGTTTTCTGCTACAGAGTTCATATAGTGCTTGCTTTCCAGTTTCTTTCACATCAGCCTTTAAAATATACAGTATAGATAAGATTCTTACAAAATCAAAATCCTGCTACTGAGTCTAAGTGAACTAGAATGGAGAGCTCCAATTTTGACTCATTTAGATCATTTTTGCAAGCCTTCAGCTTCTTTGCAGATATAATCTATAAAATATATTTTTTTAAAATGTTCAGATAAGTTCACAAGGCTTGATTTCTCATTGTTGTTCCTAATAAGAACATATTAGCTAGTGTAATTAAGATTTACCAGTAGTTCATACATGTGAAAGACTGAGTTCAAAGCAATTATAACGGGAATATGAATTATGAAGTTATATTCCCAAAAGAGTTCTATGGCAGTCTTTGATAACCCAAATTAGAGGGGATGCTTTGTTGACCTTAATGAGCCACACTAGAATTATTGAAACATAAACCATATTATCTTTTAAAATTAATCCAACTCTGTGAAGGTAGCATAAATATGCATGTTTAGTAACTGCCATAATGTCAATGTGCAGGTAATCATACAATTACTGGATCTCTGTGAAATGTTGACCTTTAAGGTCCAAAGGATTGAAATAACTGTCTTTGGGGGCTTCCTGATCTTAATTCTGTAAGTCAGTCAAAGCCTGACAGATGCCCCTGACCTCCCCCTACCCCATTTGAAGCCATCATTTTCTTGTGGAACAAAAATATATAAGACTGTTCTTCCATTGTCTGTTTTGCTAAAATTGGCATAGCTTTATGCCAATTACTGGTGGGACTGGAATCCAGAAAAACCTTAGTAACAGACACTGAAATAAAGTTTTGATGATTGCCTCGCATACCATACAAATGTGTGAATTTGAAGGTAGTTGTGAACTTTTCCATCTAGGTAGGCAGTGAGAAATAAAATAAGATGAAATCCATAGTGTAATGTTTCTGTTGGCTAAGAATAAGCCGATTGTGCATTGCACAATAATTTATAGTTTAGCTTGACCAAGTCAATTGTGGATTACTTAATAGAATAAAATGTGTGGCTAAGTGTCATGTGAAATCCATAAATGAGTGGGGTAAATAAAATTATTTAATGATTATATGGATAATATATATGCTATATTGAATACCATAAGTTTTTCTTTTTTAAGGATTATGTTTTAGAATCTTATAAATCCAAATCTATAGTTTTTTGTTGAATGGCAATGATGGCTAGATGTAATAAACAATAAAAAAATAAACATAAACAATAAAAATAAAAATATAACGTCCCCCATTTTTAGTACAATCCAGATTTGTTTCTTATATTTATTTTCTCTAAATTCATACTGCATAAAACAGCAAGAACTTCAAAATGATGAGCTATGTTGTCTACATGCGCATAGCTGCTACACATTGATTTCTTAGTCCTACTCTGTGTGTGTGTGTGTGTGTGTGTGTATAGAGAGAGATGATAGATGATAGATATAATATAGTGTGTGTGTGTGTACACACACATATACATACAGACACACACACATATATATATATATTGAATGAACAAAAATATCACAGCAAAGTTCATCAACTTCCAGTTCTTACTCACTGAGTGATGGATAGCTTTAATTACAGTGAATTACTCAGCATCTCCCCAGAACTCCCCAAAGTCATTAAAAATAGATTTTCTGTTTGAACTCCTTTCCCCACAACAGGTCTCCAAGGTGGCGTGCCACAGACAGGAAGGCTCATGTGTTGATTTCTAGTCAGAGAGGTCAGCTGCTTGTTTTGGTAGCAATCACTAAGGTGGGACTGGAGAAATAGGGCAGGGAGGTCCAGAATGTCACCCAGACAGACACATATACTTTTTATTTAATCCATTCTTTCTACTATAATAGCTTTTGGCTTTGGTGGCTATTCAAGAAGAAATGTGATTCTAAATGCAAGGGTTGTGGAATGTCCCTATGGACCTTGAAAAATAGAGCCAATCAGGCAATCAAGGAAAACTGTAATGAATCTTTATCATTTAATTACTGGGTAGGAAGTTCTGTAATTAGGGAAGTAAAAAGTGAGCCTCAAAGCTGTTATGTTAGCTAAACAAAAAAGGTTACTGTGCTCTAAAAGACTTGTAGAAAAGTGAGAGGAATTATGATCATAATAATGATGTGTTAAAGAAATGTTATCAATCATTGGAATTTGGACTGTGAAATCAACTATTGCTAAATGTATGGCAGGTATATAATTTTTAGGTAATGCAGCTTTCTTTAGCTACTTGTTTTGGTTTCACCAGTTATATCATAGGAGGTGTCAGCTTTTGATAATTTGCAATCATACTTTCAATTTGATATAATAAATTATATGATGATGGTCTTCATGATTAAAGAGGATATTTGACAGTTTTTTGCGAAACCTCAAATGCTACAACAGAGCATTGAAAGTTGATTACATACCTTTATCAACCTTTGGAAGCAAGCATGATAGGTACTACTTTGGAAACTATAGTTTCCTGTTTCTCACCCTTGAATACAGTTAGAACTGTACAGTGATGCAGATTTCAAAGATCAAAGAAAAAAATGCTCAGGAGCATCTCACAATACTCATTAGCAGCTCTTTAAAGAACTTTTGTCTTGCCACAGGTACAGTATATGTGATACCTTGCTCAATAGTAGTAACTGTGAGATGGATCTTGGAGTCCTAGTGGATAAAGATGATTAGGGGACTGGAGGCTAAAACATACAAAGAACGGTTGCAGGAACTGGGTATGTCTAATTTAATGAAAAGAAGGACTAGAGGAGACATGATAGTAGTGTTCCAATATCTCAGGGGCTGCCAAAAAGAAGAAGGAGTCAAGCTATTCTTCAAAGCACCTGAGGGTAGGACAAGAAGCAATGGGTAGAAACAAATTAAGGAGAAAAGCAAATTTCCTGACAGAACAATTAATCAGTGGAACAACTTGCCTCCAGAAGTTGTGAATGCTCCAACACTGGAAATTTTTAAGAAGATGTTGGATAATCGTTTGTCTGAAGTGGTGTAGGGTTTCCTGCCTAAACAGGGGGTTGGACTAGAAGACATCCAAGGTCCCTTCCAACTCTGTTATTCTAAATTTGTGTTCTAAATTTGTGTCCTGGGATTGCTTAGTCGCTGCTGTGCAAGCCTCAATAAAGGAACTGACAACAAATGCTATGTGAATGTTCCAAATCATCATCTCCCTCTTGAATCCAGATTGCTGCAGAGTTCAAATACTACTCAGCTTTTTATCCCAGGACAGTTATGTCTCCTACTTAATACTGAGGACTGTCATAGGAGATGGCTGAAAGAGGATTGTCTGTTTAAAGGAGTCATATATATGAAGGATTATACTCTTCGATCTGAGAGAAAGAATTGGAGTGTTTAAGTTACCTATTAATGGTTAAATGTGCATAACAGACTGCATAGATGCAGACAGTAGCTGGCCATTTTTCTGCCTTATTTGAGATATATTTCTTTTTTTTAATCATAGTGTGTCACAAATGTAGAAGTACTGTGTAAAATACATTATGTGTAAATCTTAGTCCTCTTTCTCTTTTTCAGTGATGTTTCATGGCTTTCTTAGTGATATTTTTCTAGATTTATCAGTTATTGTAGCGCTACTCTTCTCTCCTTAAACTGAAGGAAGACTTAAGCTATCTTGCTCATTGCAGCTTCAATGGAAACAGTCTGGAGTGTTAGCATTGATGAATGCAATAGAAATAGAAATGTAGGAGGTACAAAGTGATAAGCGTTAAGATTAAGGTTCCATTATTTGCAGGGATCCTGCAGAAGCATTTGTCATCTTTAGACCTATGTGGCCTCTTTAGTTCTCTTTCTTTCATCCATCTGCAATTTCTAAGACTGGAGTTATCTAGGCGGCTTTTGTTCTTAGGATGAACGTAGCATGCTTGTAGTGAAGGAAGAAGGAATCACTGATACTTTTTGGAAGAGGATATAGTGGCTCTAATTTCACTTCCCTTTAAATCCCTTGCCTTCTATCTTAGATCGTTCATCAGAAAATAGCTACTCACTGTTTATATGTCAGTTCTATACATTAACATTCCAAAACCTAGTTCCATTACTTTTTACCAGATATGTTGTGATTCAGACATGCAAGCACTGAGCATGTCAACAGAGGATTTTTCACAGAGCTATATAAAGTTGGGAATTCTTTGACTTTGCCAGAATATTCTGAAAAGAAATATGACAAATACATATACAGGAACTGTTTTGGAAAATATTGCAAGTCAAATCCAATAAGAAGGAGTGTGTATGTGAAAGTGCCATTCACTTGCCTGTTCCATGATTACAGCACATCATAATGATAAGACAAATTGTGCATTGATCTTAATAGCTAATTTGGTTTCGTAAGCTTCGAGGACATATTTCATAGGAATAACATAAATTTATGAGGTTAAAATGGTTAACTAGAAGTGATGGACCTTTTGTGGGACAGATAAAAGGATTGCTGGTAAAGTAATTTAGTTACCTAAATAAGAGTCAGAATCTTCCCATATGGAGAAGCTTTGCCTTTTCTTGACATATTTAAAATGCCAGTAGGAGATAACAATGAGTCAGTTGGCTTCCATGCTATTTTTGAAGAAAGGCGAAAATTCCGCCTTTTATTAATTGCCTCTCATTGTTGGAGACAATTCTTTGCCTTTATCACCTGCAACATAAAAATGGAGGTGGATAGAAGAAAAAGGTTGAAACATTATTTGCATTCTTCTGTTTCGGCCTTCAGTGTCCCTGGGATTTGTCTTGTGACTGACACCTTGCCTTCTCTTTCATTCTCTGTTGGAGAGCTAGGGAAACTCAGACAGGAGCAGGTAAAATAGTACCTTAATAAGTCCATCAAGGCATAGCAGAAAGACTTCTTGCTCCTTCAGTCAGGAAACAATTCTTTTATAAGGTTATGAAAGGTCATATCATTTTATCATGATATCACTTGGAAAGGAATTATTCTTAAAGCAACACTTACTACTTTTCTATCTTGGATTTGGGTAGATTTTGTCTTCTGTTAACTATGGGTTATTTAGTTTGTATCTATCTTGGTTCTTCAACCATCTCTATTTCTCTTTAATCCTACCATTGCATCTGGCTGCAATTGCATCCCTGAAAAAGGATGGCATACAGTAGTACAGCAAACTGCAGCTACACAGGAATAGTTTGTTTTTAAGAGATGAAATATATGCAATATATTACATATTAATATGTTAGAAATAATAGAAATAAATTTTCCACAACTGTGAGGAAAACTGTAATTAGATTTGTATTCAAGCTTTTTATATGAATAAAAATATTGTGGCTGGTCTGCAGGTTGATAACATCTAATCTGAAAAAAAATAGTCATACATACATGTGGTAAAATTTGCTTTCTAACTCTGCACAGCAAGACAAATCATTTTGTAAACAGCCTACATCTCCCCCCCCCCCCCAAGATAAGCATCTTTTTAAAGGTGGATACTTTACTTTTAAAATATCAAATATACACCATAGTCCCGAATGTGTGAATATTCATGAAATACTCAACATCAATGAAGTTGTTCATTCTGGAGATCTAGTATGTAATACTTTTTTCAAAGTTTTATCATTTAAGAGGAATTACAGTTTTAGAGAGATAAATTTAATATATCATTCTGGGCTGTGATAGAAATGGTGCGTCAGAAAATTTATTTTCCTGTCAATCCATGTTCATCTGATTCAGTGCTAAATGTATGTGCTTGTATGTGTGTGCATACGTTTGGCTTCAGCATTTCAATTAGATGAGTCTGATAATGGCCCTTGAAGCAAAGAATTTGTCATATTGTGTTAAAGCTTCTTCTGCAGTCAAGGTCTCTGATCTAAAAAACTAAGAGATTACCTAAATAGTGAAATAAGCACACATTTTAATGTGTTAGCCACAACAACAGTGATGCTAATTTATACATTCTGTCAAAATGTACATGTTTGTATGTTTTCCACCCCTTTTGCTCTATGTTCTTCTCTATGTTTCACTGTAATCTAATTAGAGTCGCTAAGAAATTTATTAGTTCCTCATTTGATATGTTTGTGACCTTTACTGCTTTACCACATATCTCCATTCAGCTCCTCTCCCTTAATAAACATGACTATCAAGTTTGAAAAAAAAATATTACAGTGGCCCAAGATTTATGAATTGGTGGTGGAAGAAGTAGGATTTAAACTCAGAAATTTTCAAAAGACTGTAAAACAAAAAAGATAATCCCATCTCTAATCTACAATCCCATTTCTAATCCCATCTATACCTTGTTCTTGCACATACATCTGCAAATGAAATGCAACACCACGCCCCCATATAATACAGACCACTATTGAGCCCAAAATTTCTATTGCTAAGTGAGACATTTGTGAAGTGAGTTTTGCCCCATTTTACAACCTTTCTTGCCACAGTTGTTAAGTGAAACACTGCATGTACTTTATTTATTTGTTTGTTTATTTACTTGCTTGCTTGCTTGTTTGTTTGTTTGTTTATTTATTGGTTCAATTTATATGCCGCCCTTCTCCGGAGACTCAGGGTGGCTTACAATGCATTAAGCAATAGCCTTCATACTTTTGTATATACCTGTTTAGTAGGGCTTTCGGGGGCCCCCAAGCGGTGTTCTTTTTATACAAAATTATCTTATTGCCCCCACAAACCAGGTCCTCATTTTACCTACCTCGAAAGGATGGAAGGCTGAGCCTGGTGAGATTTGAACTTGCAGTAATTGCAGGCAGCTGGTGCTATTTAACAGCACTTTAGTCTGCTGCACCACCAAGACTCTTTCGTGGTTGTTAACAACCATTAACATGGTTGTTAAGTGAATCTGGCTTCCCAATTGACTTTGCTTGTCAAGAGATCACAAAAGTTGCTCACATGACCCTGAGACTCTACAACTATAACAAATATGAACTGGTTGCCAAGCATCTGAATTCTGACCATGTGACATGGGAGCAATCATAAATCACTTTTTTCAATGCCGGTTGTAACTTTGAATAGTCACTAAATGACTGGTTGTAAAGTTGTGAACTACCTGTACTGAGCTCATAAAAGGGATATTCATGAAAGTCCTGCATAAAATCTGATGGTCTCACTCTGAGAATCAGTTGTGTGTCTTGTGCAGGCAGAAGAAGGAGATTCATGATTCAAATTGCCCTCCCTTTTCTCTGGAATTGCCACCTCCCGCCTCTGGAATTCCTGTCACTCAGCAACACCGTGCTTACTGACATCCCATGGTGTTTTAATTAAAGCAATTGTCATGGGACACTATGCAAGATGTGAATTTTTCTTTCTTCACAGAGTGGTAAAGCAAGAGCTGAGTCTGTCACATGAAATGTCTGCCAGAGGCCACAGAGGCTTTATAACCCGGGCTTTTTAATGTGATGAAGCACTTTGCAGTCCTGTCATGCCTTTCATCAAGGATCTCAAAGCACAATAAATTAGAACTTGCAATCTTAGCTGGAACATTAGGCACACAGCAACACTGGACAAAGCCACTTGACATGAGAGTTTATAGGCAAGATGGGGTTGGGCAAACTTTCACAAGGAGGGAAGGTAACACTAATACTGAATTAATTAGCTACAAAAGCATTTCCTGGTTCCTTTCTTGAGTGCATCTTGGGGATACACTTAACTTTGTCTGTTTAACCCTGCACATCCAAAAGATAATCTCTTTCCCAGAGGTGTATCATGGAAGCTTATAGTCGTATGTAAAAATCCATGTTTCTACATCTACAGTTTCAATGATATTCTGACCCTTACCCAGAGCTGATTGTATAGTTTTGTCCTAGATGAATTTCATTTCAAGATGAAAGCAAGACATTATTGTGTATTTGGATGTTTCCCTTGAAGATGGTTCATAAATTTCTTTGGAATGGAGAATGCGTACACAGTAACTGTATTTCATAAGGGCATGCTCAGGAACATGCTTCTGTCATATTCAAAATCTTCATTGTGAATCTGTAAGCAATATAGGAAAACATGATAGACTGAGCCATATCATCCAACCAAAAGAAAAAAGGCATATAGGCTAGTGGGGAAAGCATATGAACCTAAAGTTCTTCTTCTGTCACATTGGATATCAACATACCCTGACTGCAATCGGTCATAGGATTCATGAGACTCTTCTTTTGCTTCACATAAAGCAGTTTAAGATTTATTTCTGTAAACAATCAAATATGAAAATGACTTTTTGCAGGATTTTCCCCAGAGGACAGGCAAAACTGCATGTAGAGTATGATACCCCACTACAGTACAACCAAAAAAAAAAAAAAAAGGAAAAAAGTCAATCTCAGTAGCTTCCAGGATGCAAAACATTGAAACATAGTACAATTCAGTTTAAAAACATGAAATATGTAAGTTGTAACCCAATAAATCAATCACAGCAATTGCAAAAACAAAAAGACAAGACACCTCCTCCAAAAGAATATAATATTATAAACTCCATCAGAACTCTGTCTGAAAGAACCCAGTTTTTTTAATATCCATTAGAAGCTCAATAGCAGGGGACTCATTTGATCTTTGGAGAAGATTACTCCAAAGTTCTGGTGTTGCCACTGAAAAACAATGCCTCCTGGCTTCAGTTCCATTTGCCTCCTGATGTGCAAGATGACCAGGAATTCCACACAAATAATGTAATAAGTTAGGCTGATTGAGGTTGAAGCATGCAAGCAATCTTGTAAAGTACTCAGCTGCCAAGACATAACTGGACTTTATAACTTAACTTTTAAATTTATAACTTGTAAAACCAACACCTGAAATTGTACCTAGGAACCAATTGGCAAAATTGTAATAAATAAATAAATAAATAAAAAACCCTGCATGGGTTGCATAAGCCTGCACAATTATAATGCTGGTGTTGCAACTCATCTTTTCTGGGTTCAGTTTCAGCTTGTTCTTTTTAATAAAGCTCCTTACAGCCTCCCAGGACTGGAGTAAGATGTTGGCAGCAACCCCTCATAACTTGAAATGTTAAGCAGCTATCATCAGCCTCTTGATGATATCACAGCTCAAGCATTTAAATGAGAGGGGGCAGAAAACCTGATTAAAACTTTCTCACTGTTAATTTCAGTTATGTGTAGAGTACCTATCAAAACATATTTTGCCTTCAAAAACCATTCCTGGCATTAAAAAGTATGGCTTGCTCTGCAAAGGGGAGCACAGTGTGCGCTCTCACTTCTTTTATTAACACCATTTCCTAATATCAACATTGTTGTAGAAAGAGTTGAGTTCCTGTTGGGATCCTCTGTGGGAGGGAATATCCATCAAAGTATTCCTGAAAAGAATCCACTGGAGCAACATTCATTCTACCTGGTTTTTTAAGGCTCTATTTGCTGCAGAAATCTATTGATCCTAATATTTCCATTCCATCTCATATACAAAATTTGGTTGGTAGTGGATGATATTAAGACAGAATTAGAATATTTAAATATTGTGGCTTAGGAGACTTTCAGAAAAAAGAAAGAAAGAAAGAAAGAAAGAAAGAAAGAAAGAAAGAAAGAAAGAGGGAGGGAGGGAGGGAGAGAGAGAGAGAGAGAAAGAAAGAAAGAAAGAAAGAGAGAGAGAGAGAAAGAAAGAAAGAAAGAAAGAAAGAAAGAAAGAAAGAAAGAAAGAAAGAAAGAAAGAAAGAAAGAAGAGGGAGGGAGGGAGGGAAAGAAGAGAAGGAAGGAATAGAAGGAAGGAAGGAAGGAAGGAAGGAAGGAAGGAAGGAAGGAAGGAAGGAAGGAAGGAAGGAAGGAAGGAGCTTGTGTATCTTGGTTTGTACAGATATTGAACAGAAACACACATATTTGGATCCAATGTTTTTAAATTTTATACCCCTGTAATTATCATTCTGAGATCAATGTGTTCTTGCATGTGAAATGCTGTATGGGGGAGCGGGGAGAACCTGTGAAACTGAAGGTTTTTGTAGAACAAAGTATATAATATTTATTTACAGCAGTACAATTATGCAGACAAGATAGATTTGAATCACAAAATGAAACAATGAGAGCAAGAAACCAACAGAAAATAAAATTAAAATTGAAGAAAATACATGGTTACTATTTGTCACATTTTTTTAAATGTGCAGAGAAAAGCACAACTGATTTAGAAGCCTTTCCCATCTTAGTACTTACCACGATTTTCAGGGAGCATTGACCCAACAGGCAGGGTCTCTTTAAAAAAAAAAATCTAAGCACTAAAGAAAAGAAAAAGTTGTATCTTAGTTGAAAGAATCTCTTAAAGAAAATTTATTTATTTGTATCCCTTTGTTTTTGGTTTTGTTTTGCTTTTTACAAATAAGGCAGCAAAAACATATCCAACACACCTTTCTCTTCCTCTTTTTCCCACAATAACAACCTTGTAAGATGAGTTGGGCAGAGAGAGAGAAACTGACCCAAAGATACCCATCTGGCTATCATACCTAAGATAGGATTTGAACTCATGATCTCCCACTTTCTAGCCTGATGCCTTACCACTAGACCACACTGATTCTCACCAGTGGTGGGTTTCAAAATTTTTTATGACTGGTTCTATGGGTGTGGCTTGGTGGGCATGGCATAGCTTGGTGGGTGTGGCTTGGTGGGCGTGGCAGGGAAAGGATACTGTAAAATCTCCAATTCCGCCCCCACTCCAGAAGAAGGTTACTGCAAAATCCCCATTTCCTCCCGATCCTGGGGCTCAGGAGGCAGAGAATAGATGGGGGCGGAGCCAATCAGAGGTGGTTATTTACTGGTTCTCTGAACTACTCAAAATTTCCGATACTGATTCTCCAGAACTGGTCAGAATAGAGGAGGGATCACCTGCTCTCCTGTGTGGCCTCTACATGTATGTATGAATTTGTTAAATTTGACAAAGGTGCCACCCAACTCCAATCTGACTCTCTTCCGCTACTCTATTTTATATAAAGGGTTAAGTCTGGAATAATCAAAGGCCATTACCTTTTGAATATCCATTGCCCATAGTAATTTTTTCGAGTGGGACCTAGAAATTTCTGCTCATTTTTGATATCACTATTTGAAAATATAGATAGTACAAATTCTTTGTGTGTCTCTCTCTACCACTTTCGCCTGTCTCCTATCCTGTTTTTGCCAGTTAAATGTTTTGATGTTGTGCTAATGTTTAACATAGCATTAAGTTACATTTTTGCTAGCTGAAGTGATGATGGGGTGTTTGTTTATTCTGGTCTGTTCTGAAAATAGAGATTATGAATGTGGTGGGTCCAAACTGAACTGAAAATTGCCCACAATAATTTCTCAACAATGTGTATTAACAATTATTTTGTGATAAAATGGCAAAAACTCCCTTGAACCAGACTCAACTCCATAAAGCTTTCCTGGCAATCATGTAGAAATGGTTTCCTTTTTTTAGTTTTTCCCCTAGACTAGCCTGCAGCTAAGGTGTTTCCTGCTAATATTCCATCAAAGAACTCACCAAGTCTGACCTTCCTTAGCTCTTTTCTTCCTTCCTTCCTTCCTTCCTTCCTTCCTTCCTTCCTTCCTTCCTTCCTT
>WNWU01000004.1:6020635-6047629 GCA_012654045.1 Ptyas mucosa
CTTCCTTCCTTCCTTCCTTCCTTCCTTCCTTCCTTCCTTCCTTCCTTTCTTTCCAGGTATACACTGCCATTTGCTGTTTATATTTTATAATAACTGTTGTTAGTGAGTTCTGGACTTTGTCACTTTGTCTCTCAGTTTATAGCCATGATGACAAACCTATGGCACATGTGCCACAGGTGGCCTGCAGACCCCTCTCTGCGGGCATGCCAGCTGTCACCCCAGCCCAGCTCCACCATGCATGCACACGTGCCTCCTGCCGACCACTGGTCTTTGGGTCTCTGCTGTGCATGCA
This sequence comes from Ptyas mucosa, assembly GCA_012654045.1. Lineage (NCBI taxonomy): Eukaryota > Metazoa > Chordata > Lepidosauria > Squamata > Colubridae > Ptyas > Ptyas mucosa. The sequence goes on from WNWU01000004.1 coordinate 6,020,928, forward strand.
TGCATGCATGGGAGGGTACATGCGGGGACGCATGTGTGCATGCGCAGGGGACAGGATGTATGTGCAGGGCGGTGCAGGTTGGTGCAGGAGGCTTTTCAGCCCAAAATGGGACATGGGACCTTGCACGGCAACCCCAGCACCTGTTTTGGCTTCCAGGTTGGTGCAAGAAGCTTTCCAGGCCCAAAATGGGGCGGGGGGGGTCATTTTGGGCCTGGAAAGCCTCCTGCACCAACCTGGAAGCCAAAACAGGGTGCGGGGGGGGGGGTTGCATTATTCTAATCTAGTATATATATAATACAAGTGTCTCCAGAAGTTGTATATAATGAAAATGCAATTACAATCGACCATAATGATCATATATGACCTGTAGAGTGCTAACTGTTGGACTTCATATGTAGGTTTCCTGATTTTACAGCTTCATTTATTTAGATTGCAAATGTTTTGTTTATTCATAAGTTAAAGTCCAGGAAGTCCAATTGTACCCAGATAAATTGGAATCAGATGATAGCTACTGATTGATTAATTGATTACATTTCTAGACCACCCAGTAGAAAAAGCCAACTCAGAGGTTTATGAAACAGATTTTTGTTTTTTAAAAAAACAAAAGCATAACAAAGTCTAATATCAAAACTTATAAACAGGTCTAAAGTATAAACATGAAATCATAATAAAATGATTTTATTATGGATTGAATTATTTAAATTTTATTTTCTATTCCTTTAAATGCTCCTGGGAATATAACTGAAGGACAATAATGTGTGTCACATTAAGTAAATATACAAGTAATGGATATGGATGGGAGGAGCAGAAAAATGAATGATGTAAACTGATCTTTTAAAAGTGAAATAATGAGGGTAAAGCAAGTCACTTCACAAAAGAAAGCACCAAAAATGGAGAAATAGCAAAACTAAATTAAAGCAAGTAGTCATAGCAATTGGTAGCCATTTTGGCAAAAATTAAAATACATAAAAATAAAGAGACATTATTAAGGCAAAGATTATCTATACTGGCAAACATAACACAAATGATATCCCATTTGATTTTTCCCTTAGTTCTGGAACTTGAATGATACATAGGGATAACAAGTATGAGGATAAAGCAATGCAATTTACAAATGAGCAGGACAGAAGCTCAAGTAACAAATTTAAAAAACTTACAAATTGAACCACTTAAATATTCAATTTCCAGATTAATAACATGGGGAAAAATTACAAGTGTTCCCTAAATGTAATATGAAATGCATTTATAAAGACAGATCAGCTCAGTTGAGACTCCAATTGCAGATTTTGATGCATAAGTTGTACTTGGACCTAAGGACCGTGACTAATTTAAACATGTTGTAAAAGGTTAATTTAATGGGGAAATTTAGAAGAGCAATGCAATGATGAAAGATATTACAAAACCTGCATTTCAAGACCCCAGTTGTTTACAAGAGCTACATGCCATAAAAATGCATCCATAGATGCCATTTAAAATTTCAGCAACACAGAAAATGCTGGTGGCATTGACTAAAAGAGATGAAAAAGAAATGAATCAAATGAACAAAAACAAGAAGAAACAACTTAAAAGAATCTACAATGTAAGACAATCTAACAATTGATTTAAGGAAAGTCTGGCAAAGACTAGATAAGAATGTATTTGGACCCCAGAGATAAAAAATAAAGCAACTCTAAGAGTTATGTGCTAAAATGCCTTTTGTAGAACAAATCTTCAGTCAATTAACAGGAGCAGACATATAGATTGTAAAGTACTGAATTTCCACAAATTCATTTCAATAATAAAATGTTCAAATTCAGTTTCAAAACCTTGATTTGGCCAGATTATTGCTTGTGAGATAATAGTTTCAGATGTTATATAAACTATATCCTTGTAAGTAGGTATCTTTAGAAAATGAAAATACAGAGTTGCCAGTTTGTCAAGATAGAAAAATTATTACACTGTTCATTTTTTTTAAAATAAGTCAAGATTTCTAGGAATAGCAAAGCTTAATTAAAACCTGGCAATACTGACTTCAGGATTAAGTAAAATATTATGTAAGAGACAATTAAATAAGTTTTTAATCTATTATGAAATATTATTTAAATAACTGAAGGAATTACAAACAAAACAAAACAAAACAAAAGTTATATTCAGGTAACGAGAAATGTCAACAATTTTTCAGTGTGCATGTTCCTCCACTATGTAATGTATAGAAAACAGTAAAAGTCTACAAAGCAGGAAATGCACTTGCCAAACAATACTGAACAGCACATCTGGAACATGTCAATGATATCAACAAATGGTGTGCATATCATGCTATTATTTCCCATAATTTAACCAGGAAAATATTGGATTCCAAATATGGGGAATGAGTAATTTGAAGAAGCTGATATTATTGGTTGTTTCATGATGTCTTTTTCACCAAACTCAAAAACAGAAACTAAAACCATTTTAATTATTAAACAAGTGATACTCTGGAAATCTTGGGGGGGATTCCAGAATATTACTAAAGATGGAACTAACCTCAATTCAGCTGTGGGGGGAAATTAGATTGTTCCATACGACAGAGAAAACCCAAATGTACTTCCCTGACAGACAGAACCTGAAGCAGGCCTCTCTTGCCAGATCGGATGGGGAGGGCAGATGTAATATCCTAGTCCCGTGCCACGAGGGTCTTGAAAAGTCAAAAACATTACCTTAAATTGGTCTTAGAAGCCCTGACATATCCTTATTAGTTTATTACAATATTAACTTACATAGTAATATTAATTTACACTAACAGCCACTCATTTTGGCAGATCAAACAAGAACATTGCTTCCCTTAGAAAAAGATTTAACATTGTATTTCATTCAACTTTGGCATAGCAGCAAGTCTCTTAGGATGTTATCACTACACTTGCTTACTTCTGGCTTCATACTCCCTGATTTTATACTCATTTTCTTTCTCTTCTCCTCTCCCCTGGAAAAATCTGTTAAGTAGGGCCCAGGAAATAAGAGAAAGAAGGGCCTTATTGGTTTCAAATGTAGAGAGGAACTGAGTTCTCACTGTATCAAAAGTATTTGGCATGAAAGTAGCCTTTGTTCCAAGATACACTGATTCCTTTCAGCTTCTGACTCTCCAGCTGCTGGGAGCAGGGTAGTGTTTTGACGGACTGAGCAAATGTAATGCAGTCAGTTGTTTTAATTCCCAGCCAGTTGCCGACATCACTCACAAGATTCGGGGGGGGGGGGGGGGAATGAAGAAAGAAGAGACTGGATTCTTAGTTAGCTCAGCATAAGAACTACATTTGGATGGCAGGGTAGAAAGCGAGCTGATTGCTGAATGTAACAGATATAGCAGGCAGCATTTATACATGTAGGTGAACTGGAGCAGGAATCAGAGGTTTCTCTCCAATCTATTGGACCATGAAGCGCCTTTTGTGGTGGTGGGGGAAGGAGTAACATTTTTTCCTTCACTTTCATTTTAGCCCCAGGGAGCTCCTTTCTCTTTTAGTTCTGTCTTCTCCCTCCCCCCTCCTCTTTTCTTTATTGTAGCTGTATATATAGTGCCAAAAGAAAACAAACACAAATCTTGCTATTGTAATGTAATCGCAATATACGGCACACTCTCCCCTCCAGAACTTCATTTTTGCCTTACATGTTTCAGATATTTTAACAACTCCCTACATTAGATTCTAGGGCAAACAGATACTTAATAACTTAGCTCCCAAACAAGATCTCTTTGCATTCACCTCTGGGAACAAACTCAGCAGCAGAAGTAACATAATTGCAATAATGAAAATAAGATATTTTAAAAATTACAGATCAGAAATGGAGAATTTATAATCACTTCAAATTTATCTTACAATCTGATAGGTTTGTGTTGCAAAATAATTGTATATAGTTTCTCATTTATTGTGAAGATAACTCCTTCAAAATTGGTGGTAAAAGAGTAGGGAGATTGTTCTACCTTCCCGCTTGTAAAATAAGAACTTGCTTGCTTGTTTAGTAATTTTATACAATCATTAACTAGACTCCTTTCAGGATCAGACCCTGACATAATAAATCGTACAATATGAAAGAAACAATTGAGCATCAAGAAGACATAAGGTACGGTAAACTCATCTAGAGGCAAAATAATTAGCTGAAAGTTATAATTCAATATGTCTGGAAATGGATTTTGAAGAAGCAAATGGAAGATTTTTTTTTACATTTTTGAACTTTGGTGTGGGAGAAGACTCCTGAGAATACCATGGACACCAAGAAAACAAATCAGTAGATCATCAATAAATCAAACCAGAATTCTCACTCAAGGCACAAAGGATTAGACTCAAATTGTCCTACTTCAGACACATTATGTGAGTCCTAGCTCTCTGGAAAAGATTCTAATGCTGAAAAAGAAAGAGAGGAAGACAACCAGTAGAAAAATGGATGGACTCAATTATAATGGTGATTAGACCAGAGATAGACGATCATAAGCAAAACATTTATGTGACTGCTAGGAAGTGCAAATGACTTGATGGAACATAAGCAAGCAAGCAGTATCAGGAAGACTGAAGAAGGTGGATACCAGAAACAAATAGGATCCATACTTCTATGGAAATATAGGAATATTCATGCCATTGCAAACATGGTATTTTAATTGCTAAAATAAATAAAGGAAGTTTCCAAGAATGTGAAAATGAAACCTGAATTGTTTCTATCTTGAGGCTTCTTCTAACCAAATAGTAAAAAAACCCAATATGTGAATTATAACTCTAAAACAATTGTTTCATTGTTTTAACTCCATAATTGAAATTTATGTCCATATTTTCAATTCCCAGATATATACTCTAGTTTCCTAGTCATTTTTATCTAGATATCTAGAGATCTATGGTTTCCTAATAAAATTGGCCCAAAATACTGCATATTATGCTGATGGATGGTCTGATTTCTGAGTAGCAAACTGCATTCTTTGGTTTAATTTCAGAAGTCCTTCTACAATAGATAGGTCAGGTTTCTGATAAGAGAAAGCTGTCGGTTTCTCACAGCATGCTCCTTGAGGGAAATAAAGGTGGGTATCATAAAGAAAATGAGAAAGAAGAAAAGGCTGACAGAAAAGAATAGGCAACCCATCAGCTAGTTGCCTGAGCCCTTCACATCATACAGGCCTCAACAGATTACTCTCTGATGGAAATGTGATTCTTAACGGGGGGAGGGGGGGAGATGCTATCCCTGACATTATGACTGATATGCACACAAATCTATCTACACAATTCCACCTCTCTTGGTTCTTTATGCCTATGATTTTTTCCTGTTTATTATTATTTTAATGGATCCTGTAAACTGTACAAAGGGACATGGAAAAGCAAGGCTTTAGTCTCCTACCTTCTTTCCAAATGCATTGCTGAGATAGTGCCAAAGGCAGAAAAGAATAGGGCAGTCTCTGATATTATGCAGAAAGATCTTCAAACAAACTGAACTGGAACCGTTTAGTCCAGCATCCTGTTTCCACAGTGGTAGACTACATGCCTATGGGAAGTCCACAAGAAGAACAGAAGATAAATAGTTGTCTTCCACTATTATTCATCTTTTGGGATACACTTCTTAGGAAGGATTGTTGTCACTGAATAGCAAAAGATATGCATCAATTTACCATCTCAATTAAGCCAAAAAATTATCTTAGGCTAAAAAATGGCATTTTCTTGCCATTGTCTATACCACCTTCTCTGGTTAGTTCAAACAACTTGTCCAATTATTCTATCCTTATTTGGTGTATTTTGATAAAAATAAAATCTGCCATTAGGAGGAATCTGCCTGAGATACCACCACCTATAAAGCTTCATTATTATTATTTTTTCAGAAGACTTAGAGAGGAATATGAGCCTTAATTATTCATAAAACTTAGGACAATGTTTTTGTTGTTGAAGATGACAATAATAATGCATGACTTTTACATGCTCATCTACTAAAGAGCCTTGGTGGCGCAGCAGATTAAAGTAACACCAGCTGCCTGCAGTTACTGCAAGTTCAAATCTCACCAGGCTCAAGGTTGACTCAGCCTTCCATCCTTTCGAGGTAGGTAAAATGAGGACCCGGATTGTGGGGGCAATAAGCTGACTTCGTATAAAAAAGATCACCGCTTGGGGGGGGGGGCGAAAGCCCTACTAAGCAGGTATATACAAAAGTATGAAGGCTATTGCTTAACACATTGTAAGCCGCCCTGAGTCTCTGGTGAAGGGCGGCATATAAATTGAACCAATAAATAAATAATACTGAATAAAACTGAAAAAAATATTAAATAAAAGCATACAGCAAATTGCAAAATTTTACAGTAAATTAAATCTTTAACTTAAAGTGCTTAGGTTGTATCAGATAATAGCTTCTATATGTTTATATTATTTTATGCTTCTTGATCCTTTATTTTTTATTTTATGTGTTAATTAACTATATGCTCTGCCTGTGAAATTTTAATTCTTAGGCAAATTAAAAATACAATAAAGTATTATTACTGTTTACTACTATTATTATTTTACATCAGGTTTTATTAGAGGTTCCTGCTGGCAGCTTCAGGTATTGTTAATAATAAACATTAATAATATGCTCCTATATGAATTTAATTCCCTTTTAAGACCATGCCAGTTGGTAGCCATCACTGCATCTTGCAATAAATTACCAACTCTATCATGCACCCCTCATTGCTCTTTTATTGAATTTGAAAATCCAAACTAACTCTATGCTACATAAGTCATTTCAGCTTTTCATTCTTATGGTCCATTCTGGTTGCATTTTTCAGATCCTACAACATCCCTGAGTACTGGGAACTTTACCAATCTATTTTCTGAAATCATGGAATGAGGTCTTCCTAAGAATGAGATGGCACAGTATATGTTTCCTCCAGATGGTATCAAATACCTTGTCATCTTCAGTCACACCCTCCTTTCTGATAATTCATGAGGTTGGGCATTCGGTAGAGCAGCTTTTTAATCTGAAACTCAGCCAGGAGAAGTATTACTTGAGGCACTAACAAACAGGTTCCCCTTGCATAAGCCAAGAATTGATCCTTGATGTGTTCAGCTTGGACTGCGGGGCCATCTGTCAACACAGGCTGTACCTTGTTCTCTGGCCCTGCTAGATTACACCATAATTGCTCAAAGTACCAACAGGCACTAAGATGGAATCATTAATTTGTAACTGATCAGTTTTCACTGCCCATTTCCCATCCTCTTCATTTCAACTTCCCTTTCTATTACATCTGTCCTATGTTGATATTTCTTTCTGCCAAGAAACAACATGCCACATAATGGCTTTAAAACTATGGATTGCTCTGAAACTGCCCTTCTTTTAGAGTTATTAATAGACCAAGTATCCACAGGCAGTTATGTGTATGTTTCTCATTGTGTATATCACCTGTGAAGTCAAGAAAGTCACCTGTATGTATATGCATCTGGCTGCAATAGGGAATTCTGTTCAGCTATCACTCTGCACAAGTTTATTACATGTTTATAAGTAGCACTGTGGGATATAACAAGTAAAATGTCATGTACCTCTGCAGAGTCTATTATTGTTCATCTGTGTACTGATATGGATTTCAACTGCTTCCTAATATGTTCCACACTCTCTGGAGTATCTTTTTCTAGGATTTGCTGTTCCATAATCCTGCTTTCAGCCAGAATTGTGAAAATTCAGCTCATAGTATGGTGTTAAATTAGAATCTTGTTAAATCTTGTGACTATTGCTTCATATTGGGATATGAATGTCAGAGGGTTAATATCTTTCAATAAATGGAGAATCCCATGGGGTTTAGGAATTCTTTTATTCTTCTTTCATACTGATTCATGTAGCTTTCAACAAATCACTCTATTCTCAGCCATAATAGAGTATTGCAGAGTTATGCAGGTTGGAATTATCCTGATAAGTGAATATACAATTAAAAGATGATATATTGACTGTCATTCTAGAGTCTTGTTTCAGCACTACATTCTGCTGTAAATTCTTAGAAAACAGTAGAATTTTTAAAAACAGAATATATTTAGTACAAACCCACTTGTGCTATTTACATAATTCATGCAGAAACTATTTCTTAGAATAAGGATTTGGCATTGTTGCCACTGCTTACCAGTTTCCTCCTGCCATTATCAGTCTCCTTTGGAGGAAAGATAAAGGAGAACTTTCAACTGCATCTCCAAGATTCTTTTGTGTAAGTGCCAAACTGTGAGAGCTTTTTGAAATGCAACAAGAGGAGTATTAGCAGTGAAGTTAGGAAGGCTTTGTTTGTTTAAAAAAGTTTTTAACTAGTGATTTTGCTTGTATTCACATTCACTCTTGATTTTACCATTGCAATATTGAAGATATGTTCTTGTTTGTTGAATGGTTGCTTGTGCCTTATTCCAATTTGTTGTTAGGTTTTGTAGCATTTAAAAAACCTGATTAATATTTAAGTTTGATTTATTTTGAACCACTTTTGACATAAATCACTATTGAAAAGTGGTGAATCTCTAAAACAGGTTAAAGGGAGAAATCCTTAGTTATTGGATTGACATAGGACATCAACATTTCATGGGATTTCCTCATGGTTACCTGGTTTTAACACTCTTACATTGCATCTGGTATGATTTCACTAATGTTGGGGGGGCAGTGTACATTTTTGCTGAACATTTGTTTCATTTCAGCTCAGCAGCTCAGGAGAGCTTCATTGATCAAGCACATTGTTTAAAGGATCCTAATACTTTTGAAAAAGAAAAATCCCGAGCAATATGTAGATTGATCTGAGCATGAATTAAGAAGAGAATTCGCTAATGCAGTTCACATTGGGTTATATGACAGCCGGTCCTCTATGGCTAACCCAGTGTGGAATGTTTTTTCTCCTGAGAACCACTCCTCTTAGGAATCTCTTCCCCTTTATTTAGAGTTAAGGGACACTTCAGTATCTCTTTCAATTGTGTTTAAGGTTAAATACAATGTCCTTCTAATAGGCATTTAAAACATAGTTTGAATCTTGTTTCAAACATTAGCTTCATACATTGTGTTAAATTTCACATAGTATGTGCGAACATAGCCGTTGGATAAAATTACATTCAGATTAACCAGTAATATCAATATACTCCTTATCATTTGGGTGGTGGCATTCCTTCCAGAGAGTAAGGGAGATATATGAAGAGCGAACCATTAATTTCCAAAGCTGACTTCTGAACAGATAACCACACTTAACAAGTCATTGTTATATCTGATTTCTATGTGCCACTTTTCCTGTCATTTCAGTAAAAGCAGAGGGAGAATGGGCAAATTATTTATCTTTCAGACCCTACGAGTCTTAAATTAACATTGATGAGTCATTTTATATGGAAAAGTTAGCAGAGCTAGGCTTGTTTTCTTGGTGTATTGAAGAAACAATATAAGTGCAATTGCCTTAAATTTCCTTTCTTTTTATTTTTTTGTCTCTCTCTAGGTGTCCCAGATTCCTGTTGAATCCTGTGAACAGTATACAACCTGTGGAGAATGTCTGAGTTCAGGAGACCCTCACTGTGGCTGGTGTGCTCTCCATCACATGTAAGTTCAGCATCAACAAAAGATGGTTATCACAAGATCAACCCTACATCTTTTAACTCACCCCACGTGCATCCTCTGTTATTGTTTAATAAAACCCTTTCAATTCCTTTAGGGATTTTTTTTAGCTATGTGTATCATGGACTTCTGCAAATATCTGCCTTGTGAAAGAAATATAAACACAGTTAAGATAATAAAGATAAAACAACAGACTTCAGGAATGCAACCATGAATATACAAATCTTTTACTTGAGAGAAATATAATACCATTTTAAAAGAACCTCTAAGCAGAATTAGTGTAATACTGTTTATAATGAGACTGGAGTTGTGATGTATCATTTAAGCTACTAAATAAAAGTAGTGGTAGATTTCCAACGCTTAATTAATTACATACATACAGTATTTTTACTATAAAGTGAATGTATTCATGAGGGATTTTATTTTAACATATGCAAGAAGCAATCATAATCTCTCGAAATAACAATCTCAGGCTGAATTTGTAATGGCAGCTACCTTCCTCATACTTTGTTTTGTACTCCTGTCTTTTCTTTTCCACAAAACAAGCTAATACACACCTGCCAAGAGACTTTCTTGGCATCAGTCACTTCCTTTCAACTGTAACTTAATAGAATCACTGCTTAAATACCCCTTAGAATTTCAGAAACGCTAGATTCTTCAGCCTCTGATTTAAACCTTTTAAAGCAATGAAATTGCCCAGGCTTGCTAGTTTAAGTGTTCTCTCCTGAGCTTGAGGATATCTCTTAAGACAAAGGAGAAAGGTTTTCTAGGCAAAAACTTAAGGGAATCTGAGGGAGATGTGCCACTGAATTATTAAAGTGCTCAGTTCTTTTTTTGCCTTAATGACCATGCTTCTTTAAGCAGAACAAGTCTCCAAAATCTAAAAGAGGTAGAGGTCAGTAGTTCACTTAAGAAAAGAAAGAAAGATTTTTCTATTTATTTAATTTTATCTCCCACCCCCACAACACTATTAAATATAAAGACAGAAGGGACCAACAAAATATCAAGTGGCCAAAGGATTCTGCAACAGGTGTTAGAAGTGGGATAAGGAAATAGTGGAGAAAAGCTCTGATATAATAAGCTAATTGGATCAACACTCCACCTGCAGCAGGTTTAGTTCAATGCCGCAATGTGTCAGAAGGTATTTCATCATTGGATGTTTATTACTATTTCTTTTTTTTTAAAGAAGGCAATACTGATCCTCATGCCACTTTTTATCACCACCTTGTACTCAAAATAAAACAATATACAGATTGCTTTTTTAAAAAAAGCCTCAGATTCCTTTTTGCAAAAAAGGAATTCAAAATAGAACTTAGACAAAAACTAAAGACCAAAGCATCTTATTTTGTACAATGACCTAATAAACACTCAACAGAAAGAAAAACCCAGCACATTTTCCCCCTACATTCTTCTTCTGTAACACTTAAAGGTTCAAAAGCTTATTAAAGAGGATATTATAGTTTGTGCATTTGCTTAAATGCCTCCCTGAAGGGAAAGGTCTAGATTTTTAGAACTGACATTTCTTGAGATTTTGCAACATTCCTGTTGCTAAGATTCTGCAAATATAAGGCAACAGTCCCAAGACTAGTTGGGACATCAGAATTAGCAAGGATTTATTATATAAGGAGGAGTATGTGGCTTGCATGGTTAGGATGCTGGGTTTGAGGTTAGCATGCTTGTGTTCAAGACCCATGTGCTGCCAAGGGATGGGGTGAGCTCTCGTCCTCTGCTCCAGCTCCTGTTAGCGACATGAAAGGAATCCCCAAGTGGACATTCCCTGAGTAACAGTTATCTCACCAGCTTATCCTTTCCACCTAGAAGTCCCTCGATATTTCTGATATAAGTGCAATGCAATCATATAAGGACACAAATATAATATGTATTCCTCCTGATCATATACTATATACAATATAATTGTTTTCTCTTTCCCAGTCATCTCGACCAGAGTAATGTGAGATATACCAAGGCAATGTTTTTTTTCTCTTCATACTATATATAGAAGAGTGTCTATTTTTGTAAACATATTTGCATTCATGAAATGCTCTATGATTTCTTTCATTTTCATCTGACAGATCTTGCTTCAAAGTGAAGAGCCTCCAGTTTTTCAGGCTTTCATATATCCCATCACAAATTGTAGATCTCTTTTGAGTGTTTCCAGAGCAGGATACTCTAAATGTGACTTCTGGTTTGTTTTGAGCAAATAATCAGGAACACTTCTAATCGTGGTACCATTTACATCTCTGGCAGCTCACAAATGGTGTTTCATTAGTAACATTCCCTATTCAGCCTGGGAGACTAAACCTTTCAGTTAAATTGAAAGGCATTAGAGCTGGGCAGTGTTTTGGATTTGGTGTGGCAGAAGTACATAGCACCTTTCAGCATCCCTCTAAATTGTCTCTCTTCTGGAGATCTCACTGGAGCAGGAAGTTGCAGGAAAAGACACATTTGGTTTAAGCAGTTGCAATTTGGTGCATTATGTACAAAGTGTCCAATACCTAAAAAGTAGTTTATGATGTAAATCTTTGCCTTAAAATTCGAAGGGGATGAAAGTTGTGTTTCTCATTTTCTTCTGTTCATTTTTATCTCACAGTGGCTAGCACCCATGAGAAAACTGCTAAAGGATCTCTTTCATTCTGGGATTTCTGTAACTAGCACTGTCTCCAGAGCTATTTATCTCTGTTAAGGCAGTTGCCATAAATAGTATGATGAAAAAAGAAGAGGCACTGAACAAGTCAATGAGATAAAGGCTCCACCCAAGAACTCACAGTTTAGACTCTCTATATCACAGATTCATAAAAGCACAATAATTCTTTTCCTGGGCAGTATTTATATTTTGGTTGTTATTCAAGTAGAGGATCTTTTCCCAGATATTTCTGGGGCTCTTTGCAAAGGAAAAATAGTTGGCGCCTCTCCTCCTCCCCCCAATCACTGAATACTATTTCTAAGTTAAAGCAAATGGGTTTTTAGTAATAAAGACTCCAGTTTTTGTGATCTATTTTTGTCACCTCATCTGGAGGAAGTTTGTCATGGGAAGATTAAGATTCTTTGTTGAGCAGTCAGCAAGTCTACTAATGTAGATGCTTTATCTGAGGCTGAATCTAGCTATACCAAATGGAAGAGAGAGAGAGAGAGAACACACAACAGACTTTTGCAGTCTGCATCCTTTTCATTAAATGTGGGCTCAGCAATAGGTGAAAAACAAAAAGTGTATCAATTATACAATTATCAGAACTAATCCTTCATTCCCCCTCCCCCACCATCCAGCCAAATCTGATGAAGATTGTTGGATGAAATGCAAAATATCTTCATCTTCCTCAAAGGAAAAGGGGGAAAAAAACCCCAGTCTAGTTGCCTTTTGAAAAAGCACCTTTTAGATATACAAACAATTGTTTTCAGAAAAATATGCCTAAGGGCTACGATGCAGTCTTCTCCATTGGACTTCAGGTCCCATGAGTTATGTTAGCTAGTAGTTATGGGAAGAGGTCCAGTATACTCAAAGGTCACTTGGTTAGGGAACATAGTTCAAGTGGCATTCGGGATCAACCCAGAATTGCAGCATAGTTAATATAGATTTTGAGGTGGATTGCTGAAAAGGAAAAACACTGGACCAGTAGAATGTTACATAGCCTGTTCTTGCAGCACACTACAGAAGAATAATTTATCAAATGGGGAGAAGACAGTTCCCATCTTTTCCAGTGCTTTTTATTCATTCAGGGATAGCATTTTTTAATATAATTTTATTAGAATAACCATTAAGTATTACCAGGACTAATATATATTAATCATAATCCAATACATCACTTTTATATTCATTTACTTTACTTTTAACATAATTATCACTTTTTCTAAAAATATGGTAAATATATATTCTTCCTATATCTCATTTTTTAATTTATAAACACTTATAAATCCTCATCATGCAGTCCTGGGTCATCAAAAGTATTACCAAAAATAATAATGCATGTGTTTTAACCATGATCAAATAACCCAACTTTATATTATTTTGCTTTTAACAATCTTGATTTTAGTTAATTAAATTTAATGTCTAAGCCCTTGATTTCTTTTACCAGTTTGTCTCTTCACAAAACTCCTTCAAAATTTTAACAAGTCTCACTTTTAAATCCAAAACAAACAGGTTATCCAAGTCAACTTTCTGCCTTGTTATCTGTATGTTCTTTTAATTATTAAGACATAAGCTGGTGTTATTTATAAATCCAGTGTAATTGTTATAAATCACAGTTCAGAGTATAACTCTGACCTTGAATCTGATGTTGTTGCAGCTGAATCTGTGTTTCATCTCCTGTTCACTGCATCTCCTGTTCACTAGAGCAGTGAGATGAAAAGGCACAACTTCCAAGCCCCAGATCTAGACACATAGAGAAGCAAGCATAGCAATGTTCCTCAATGACCTTTCTTGGGAAACAATGGGCCAGGCATGAGTAATTGTAGCCAGCTGGTTGCAGACAGATTTAATTAGCTCCCTGTACTTGCAGTCCTTGTTGGAGACAACTGTTTAGCTAACCAGTTCTTGAATCATGTTCCTACTTATTGTTTGTGATTCTTGACCCTTGGACTACCTGATTTGGCAATCTGTGACTTTTGGAAACATCTCTGAGCTATGCTATTGCTATTCAATTGCTATTGCATTCGAATTACATTATTGTCTGTTGTTATCTGACTAAACTGCGGTAAATATTTCTGCTTCTAAAGTACTTTCTTTGTGCATGTCAGCAACCTTGAAATAGAACAATAGAACAGTAACATCTTATTCCATATCATTCTTATAGCATGTTTTTATATCCACATTCAAATCATTGTTAGACTGTTTTGTCCAATGAAATCCGTTCCTCTTCTATAATCTCTTTAAGTTCCATTTTTATTGTAGAAGACAATTTTGACAAATTTCTGCATGGATTGTTCCCAAATATCCTTGAAGTCTTTCACAAGAGTATTTTGTTCCACTCTGCATTAGTTGGTCTCTTCTTCTTTAATTACAGTTTTATTCTTTCTGGTTCCCTCTAGAGTCCAACCTTCAAAATCCCCTCTTATCATGTTTTTCTCTAATCAACATTTTCCCATGAGAAGTTTTGTTATAATTAATTTCAAGTTTTTCATATTTTATATCAAATTCAAAATAACCCACAGAAGAATACTTGTAGTTAATTTCAAAGTCTTAATTCAACTTTGTCTGACCCTTAAATCAATTTATAACTCTCCAAAATCAACGTTTAATCATCCTTTGGCTGTTTATTCCAAAATAATCCTTCCAGTACCTAAAAACTTCTTTCAGAAAAGGACAGAAGCAGACACTTCAAGTGTGATAAAACTTGCCTTTCTGTAGGTTCCTAATATCCTAAAAGCAATTAAAAAAGCAATTTCCAAAAGTGATTAAGAGAGAAAATATGTGAACCTAACGCTTGTTTGAAGGTTCTGAACTATGGTTGGGCAAGATGGTGATCTCTCTCTGCTCCTACAGCTCTAAGCCCTCTAGAGACTGCTGTTTTATGGTCTCCTCACAGCCCACATTGCATCCTGCAAAGAGGAAGCAAGACCAAATGAACTGGCCAAATGACCAAAGTTACTTGAAAATTACCAGTATTACATCTACAAAGTGGTTAGCAGACCTTTATAAGCATTCCCCAAAATACAGACTAGCTATAGCCAGCAACATTGCATCTGTTCTGCAAACTGATAAAGACTGAGGACTCAGCAACTCAGTAAAAGGATGCAATTATAAGGTTATTTCAAACTTTAGCAATACCTACTGAATAAAGGCTGGAAGGTATTATATAGGTCCAAGCATAGGATAATAGTACATTAAGCCCTGAGTAAAAGGAACAGAATTCCCAGTCTTTAAAATTTAATGGTTAAATAAATAACAGTGATATGTAGGAAGAAATATCCTTCTGGGTTCAGCTCCAAGTGGGCAAAAAGATACTGGAAACATGGAGACTGCTTGGAAAAATGGTTTAATGGTGGACAGGATCACATGGTTTGAGTTCCTGAACAGAAAAAAGGGCGAGACACAGTGAATCCCGGGTTTTATGCTTTGAACTTCCTGGGGCCCAAAAGAGTATCCTGATTGGTTGTCAGACTCCCAGGGGGTGGGGGTCTTAGCTAGCCTTGCTGGCTGATGTAATCTTCCCTGGTGCCATGTGGTGAGTTTCTGTTGCTAGATTTGTCCTATTGTGTTAGTTTCTGTTTCTAGATGGGTCCTATTGTGTTACAGATGATGGTCCATTGACAAAGATTGAGTTTCTGCCTAAATCTTTGACAAAGGGTGGGGGCAGGAAGATGGGAGCTGCTTCGTCTTTAAAACATGCTTTTCCATTTCTCATCCAGGGAAACATAATATTCTGCCTTTTTAATATTTCCCAAAATATTTCATTCTTCTAGGAAAGGGGTGGATGCTAACTTCCTACAGGTAGCACTGCCTTTATGCTGCCCTATTGCTGCAGTTAAAAAAAATCAAGAAAAACAAATAAACTTGTTAAAGTATTGTCACTTTTTACTAATAGCTATAACATTGCCACTGGGTATATTTATATAATTAAGCATAGCTGTATATATGTCAGGTTTAACAAAGCAGAAATACATATTTGTTAGTATATTACATGTATAATAAGCCAACATTTTATAAATACCAAAAGAAAGCATTCAGACCTCTGATCTGTGTTATGTATCATAACTTAATTGGAACCCTCTCACCGCCCACTCTTTTTTTTCTTAGTTCTCTTTTTTGTGATAATACCATCCATCACCTAATACTGTGTTTGGTCCTGGATCTTCCAGTCTTCCTGTCTAGCCTCACCATATACAGTACATTACTTTATATCCTGCTCCATAGGGCTGATTGTGTAGTATTACTTCTAGCAGTTTCTCAGAGTTGTCTTTTCATGAGTGCAGTGACCTCTTAACCTCTCATAATGAAGGAAATGGAAAGAAGAAAGAGGGATTAGCCTTTTCTCTACATTTTTCTTTATCTTGATAGATTTGAAGAGTTTCAGTCCTCTCTGGGGTCTTTCTGCAATGAAATGACTTTGGTGATGAGCCAGGTGTCCAATGCATGCCAGTTGCAGAGCTCATAACTCAGCTTGTGACATATGATGGCTTCTAATCAAGGAGGCAGTGCGGGAAAGACAGCACCTGAGTGATTCAGGTGTGAATCTAATGCCTTCAATGAGGAGGGAATAAATCCGGGCTTCACCTTTATGAGAAGGAGTTTAATTAACCAGAAATTTGCTTTTTAATTAAAAGGTAGCTGGTGCACTGTTTCTATTTTATTTTTTTTAAAGTGTGACTAGTGGAATGATGTAGGCAAGAACCCAAGTGTATCTATTCAGTTTCATGACTGAGAACTTGTTTTCAAGCAATTAACATACAAAGTCTGCAGAGTGTGGTAATGATCCAGTTTAAGCTTCAACACGGATAATCTTTCAAAATGTGATTATCTCTCTGGAAAATCTGTTCCCAGTTAAGGGTGCCAAAGTCTTTAGAGAATAACTGCCTTAGCTCCTAAAAGCCTTAGAATCACTTGCTTCCTTTCCATCTATTCTCTCTACTGAAAATACCTATAATTCATGTACCAGATCTGGATACAAGTTCATAAAGACATGTTTATGTACTAAACAATTGAATTTCTCTTCACTGGAGGAAGGTAACATTTTTGCATGTGGGCCCATGTGTGTTTATTTTGGTGAAGGCAGAATGTTTATATCATTGGATTGGCAGAGCCACAAATTCTTCTTTTCTTTTGAAGACAAAGGGGAAGGATAACAGAGAGAGGATTGAAGAGACCTATTTTATAGTATTTTTTCTATGGTTTGTGTTATCTAGAAAGTGTCTGTTTCAGCAGTATGATGTTTGGAGGAATTGCACAAAGTGGGATAGGCTGCCCACTCCTGCCCTACAAATTCAACAGAATCTATTTGAAATTGGAGAGGTGCCACTTTACTTCCACAGAATTAGAAAAACAAGCAAACCATGAAGCTGCTGTTAGAAAGGTCTTTAATAAAGTCAGCATATTCAAACATATTCTAGAACGTTCTACCCAACAATGAAACTCAGATACCCATGTATGTCTGAGATATGGCATGTACAATATAAAAATAATTATTATTTAACTTTGATGTCTTGAAAACTTTCCCCTCAATAAGCACACTCTGATTGAAACTCTGTAGAAAAACCTGGCACAAATTTAAAAAAAAATCTGACTCTACTTTACTGGCTATCCCTGCTTTCTTTCTTTTAATGCTCTGCTTTTGGGTTTTTTTATATAGCTGAGCCATTACTGCTTTATTTGATAGCACTTTCCCTTGTTTGAAACTAAGGCCAGATGTGACTAATCCATTTAACTTTGTAAAAGTATCTAAAATAACATGTGGTTAGTAATGATTATATAAAACTAAGAAAGCAAATAAACAGTGAAAGGCATTGTAAATAAGACATTGCTGAGAAGCTTGCAATACAGCTAAGTACACTCTGCAATCTCTCCTACCTACTGCTCACAAAAATGAGATTAATCCAGGGGTGAAATCCAGCAGGTTCTGACAGGTTCTGGAGAATCGGTAGCAGAAATTTTAAGCAATTCGGAGAACCGGTAGCAGAAATTTTGAGTAGTTGGAGAACCAGCAAATACCACCTCTGGCTAGCCCCAGAGTGGGGTGGGAATGGAGATTTTTCAATATCCTTCCCCCAGGAGTGGGGAGGGAATGGGGATTTTGCAATATCCTTCCCCTGAAATGGGGTGGGAATGGAGATTTTGCAATATCCTTCCCCCAGGAGTGGGGAGGGAATGGGGATTTTGCAGTATCCTTCCCTTGGAGTGGGGTGGCAATGGAAATTTTGTAGTATCCTTCCCCTGCCACGCCTATCAAGCCATGCCCACCAAGCCACACCCACAGAACCAGTACTACCCACCACACCACACCCACCAAGCCACACCCACAGAACCAGTACTAAAAAAAATTGGATTTCATCACTGGATTAATCCCTAGAAGAAATGCAGCGTATATCATAAAGTCCTGGTAGATGATCGATTGTTCCATAAATGTTATCATTTTTCTAGTACTATGTGGTGACAGTTAATAGTAGGAGAATATTAGACTATACAGATAACTTTGGATGTACCCGTTATTTATGCTTTCAGATGTTCACGGAGGGACAAATGCGAGAGAGCCAATGAACCTTTCCGATTTGCAGCCAGCATCAACCAGTGTATGAGTGTCCTTGTTCAACCTAGCAGCATCCCAGTTTCTGAGCATAGCCTTCCGGTAGGTAGCCAAGGCAGGTAATTGCTTGCTTCTTATGTTCATCATCTCTATTGCTAAGCGGATGTGATCGCCTCTAGTCTTGAATAGTACCACTCAAGTAATTTTATCTAACATTTCCTGTCTCAGCTTTGTATAATAATACAGATAGTTATTACATAATGCCTACTATTTGCATGGTTCACAGCCAGCTTTTGACAAGCAAAGTCAGTGGAGAAGTTGTATGATGTATTGTTTAATGTTTGCGGGTGTAACTCCTGCAGCAGAACTAACATTGTATTAGTTCATGTGATGTTTTTCTTAGCAACAGAGGTTGTGATTATTAAATGACTACCTATAATGCAAATTTAAACAATCTCATTCTATGTCTCAAATTCCTGAAAGTAACTTTATTCACAACAACATTGTGAATTTGGGCTTTTTTAGATTTTAAGAAATCTAATTTTGTTTTGTGTTTTGGTGTATTTTTCTTTGAATGTAACTTGTTAAAAAAAACCTACTCCCTTTGGTATGCATATTTTGGAAGTGTTATCTTTTAATGCAGTGCAAATATTCTAGTTTTCCCATTTGTACATTTTTAAAATGAGACCTGGTTTGAGGAATTCTAAAAGGAGCAAAATTTAAATACAGTATATTCTGGTTTTCATTGATGTTTAAAAAAGCAAATAACTCTGTAAGCAAGCTATTTTCTTTTCCATTTTATGATTACATTGTTTTTTCAGAAGCAAGACCTATTTCATAGCCATTTCATAGAAAAACAGTTTGAATTATTCCATGTTAACTGTCAGCTATAAGTACAATGGTTTGAGGTGTCCATTAATAAGCCAATGCTGATTAGCTTTTTGCTTACCATTGTGAATGGGTTTGGGGGCATTCATTTTGGGGTGTAAACAGCTAAATCATCCCACGTTTTATACAACACATTCTGTATATGCTAATGAGGTAAATGGGCACAAATGATGAAAAAATATTAATTATGTAATTATGGACAAAGTATATCAATTCAGATTTAATGGCTAACCCTTTTCTCAAATGGTCTGGTATATCAAGGCTTTATACTGATTGGAGACCTTCATGGGGATAGACCCCCCCAAGGAAATTTTTAACTGATCCACCTCCATTTTGTTTTTTACTTTCAACCAAGAATTCACCTGCAAGAGTTTTTCAATTAAAAGTGAAGACCTTATTAAACCTGGTACTTCCCTGCTATGATAGAAATATCACCTCAACTTATTTATTTATATCCTGCCTTTATTATTTTTATAAATTTCTCAAGATGACAAACACACCTAATACCCCCCCACACCCCATTTTCTCCCCAACAACCCTATGAAATAGGTTGGGCTGAGGGATTGTTATTGACCCAAAACCACCCAGCCAACTTTCATACCAAGGCAAGATTAGAGCTCACAGTCTCCTGGTATCTAGATTGGTGCTTTAATCACCAGACCAATGTGACTGTGGTATTAGGTCAGTGAAGCAATTGCAACTAATATATAATGACTAAAAAAAAAAAGTTTAAACATTTTGCTGTGGTGTTCTTGAAGTATAGAAAGAAATATACATACGGCTTTCTATTTTATGCCTCTTCTCTTCATTTTTTTCCGTAGCTCAGCTTGCTGGTAAATGATGCTCCGGACCTGTCACCTGGCATAATTTGTGTATTTGGAAACCTCACTGAAGTAGAAGGCCAGGTTCTGGGGAACCAAATTATATGCATCTCTCCATCCTCTAAGGATGTCCCTGCCATACCTGTGGACCAGGGTGAGCTGGCTTCTTAGTGATAAACTGATAGTACTTAGAGCAAGAACCAGAAGATTGGATAGTAATGGTCTGCATTATGGGACTGATTAAGATTTGCTTTATTGCTGACTTCTGCAATATTGACCTACTGTCTACTCTAAGGCACTCTAGACTATCACCTGTCAACTTTTCAAACACCTGTCAAAAATGTTACTATTACAATCAAACATGCAAGATTCTATTCTTATAGCCAATCTCAGTAAGCCTTCCTATGGAGCTGATTTTCTGGTCTTGTCTGCCTAATGGAGTTGAGATCAGTCTTACAAGATTGATTATACTGTATCTCCTCCTTTTTTTTTCTAGCTCAGTGAATTAGGTAGGTTTCTGCCTAAGTTACTTTCATATGTTTCATATAGTCCTAGAGTTAAAAAATGTTTCAGTCTCTTTTGCCTAGATAACAGATCCTGAATATTTCCATCAGGGTCACCTTCCTTACATTATTTATTTTTAAGTCTAAGAATCCTTACATTTTGGAGATTAATAATTTTATTACAACACAATCTATACATTAAATATGGTATACTCCAGATGTGCTATGATTGTGTATTCTATTTCCAGAGACATTGGCCATTCTGATTGAGAAATTTGAGAGTTCCCTAGTAATTGTTGATGCTCTGAAAGACTATATTATTATTTATTAAATTTATATTAGCCACCCACTCCAAGCCTCTGGATGGCCTACTACAGTGATAGCTAACCTTTTTGTTGTCACCTGCCGAAAGCACCCATAATACAATGTGTGTACGACCCCACCCCCATGCTCCCCATGCCCCATTTTGGGCCTAGTAGGCCTCTCTGCAGCTTCCTGGGAGCAAGAACGGACCGTGGGAAGGCTGCGCCGCACCCCCCACATGCCCCGTTTAGGGCCTAGTAGGCCTCCCTGTACTTATAACCCATAATGCAATGCATGTGCAACCCCCGTGCGCACACCGCCCACCCGCGCATGTGCACATTACTCCCACACCCCCACAGCCCCCCATGCACGCACATGTGTCTCCCACATGCATGCGTCTCCCACGCATACGTGGCAGAGACCCAAAAAACAGCTGGCTGGCTGGCAGGAGGCACACACACTTGTGTGGTGGAGCTGAGCTGGGGCGACGGCTCGTGTGCCCACAGAGAGGACTCTGCGTGCCACCTGTGGCATGCGTGCCATAAATTCGCCATCACAGGCCTACAACATATAATATTAATTAAAGCCATTAAGAGCCTGGATAAAAACCACCCAAGACAGACTACATGCCCCATTTAGGGCCTAGTAGGCCTCCCTGTACTTACAACCCATAATGCAATGCATGGTTGAAGCTACTAGGATCTATAATAGTGCTATCTAAGTAGATGTGGCAGTTTGTTGGTAGGCCTAATCCTGAACATCTAGTGCTGTGCTAGACGTGACATTGTGGTGTCAGTTACAATGCTGTCTACAAGCAAATATATGCTTTCCACTAACCTGTAACAATAAAATATAAATGTCCATGATGAACTTTTATGTTTTCATTCTGGTAATGTTTTGTCATGTTATTTGCTCACTTTAATTTCCATTCTAAAACTACTTTGTGCTGGGAATGCTTTTCATAAAGGAATTATTACTTTTCATTTGATTTTGGACAAAGCTTTAATCCCAAAAACAGGCAAGAAAAATGCCATCTACATCTATGCCTTCTGCATGGTAGGTGTAATCTGCTTCTAGCAGATTGTACAAACCCCACACATTTAAAAGCCAGCCTTCAAGCCATCTGCTTGCTAAGCTTACCTATCATTAGGGGTCTCCATCTTTTGTTATCTAAGCAGGAAAAAGGAGAAGTTAGTGTGGGTGTTACTCATGCTCTAAAGTATGACTCACTGCCCATGAGTGGGTGAAGATTTCCATTTTTGGGGTTCTTTCTTTGCTAATATAATTGCTATCAAGATTTCTCTCTTACCATTACCAAATAGCTAATTGTTTGAAATTTCTTACATCGTCTCGTTCACAAGTAGCCTTTCCTGCGAAGGTAGTGTTTAATAAGCATGTATAGATGTTCCTGAAAGATCTGGGCAGTGTGTAGAGCAGAAATGCCAGCAAATGGCTAAAAGAAAGTAAATGCAATTCATGGCAGTCATGGCTATGTGCCATTTTACCTGGAGGGAGGATAACAGAGATCAGCAACTGGCATTCAGTTTCAAGATGCAAATGATCTTTTTGTCTATTTCAAAAGATGTGGTTATTGGCAGGTGTTGCCTACCACACTGCCAGCCAATTTCCATCAATCTTTCTTCACTGGCACTGGATGGCATTACAATAACTGCTTCTGATTTGAACAGAACTCAGCAGAGAAAGTGTAAATTTATGTTTCAATTTAATTAATGGGTGCATTCCTGTCTCTTTCAGTCTTTTTCAGTTTTTCAAGGACTGTTTCAAAGACGTCAGTTGAGTCTTCCCTAGTTCTTCAAAATTATTATCGCCTTTATTAGCCATTTTGCACTTTCAAATGAATAGATTCCTATAATTTTGTAGCAGCCACTGTGAATATCTTTCTTTATGTACTGTCATAGGTATATGGTATTAACATTGAATATTCAAAATTTTACCTATCAATTTTAAATACATCAGTATAAACATTCTAGCAGTACCATGTATTCCCATATTCCTGGGGCAACATGAAAAAATTCTGGGCTATAGAAGTGCGAACAACTCCCTTATTTTACACAAGAAGTGCAGCACTAAAGTGGAATTAACATAGCATAGTTGCTTTGTGCATAACACACTATGCCCAAGCAAAAAATGTTAAAATGTATTGACAGTAACCATTTTTCAAAATGTTAAAGGAACAGCTGGGTTTCCCATACTAATGATCCACAAAATATCAAATTAATTTTAAGCAAGATTACAATATTATATAAATTTCTGCATTAGCCTCCCAGAAATCAGATTAACAGTGGCATAGGAAATGTACTTTATATTTTCTAATGTTTCTCACACAACCCTATGGCTTCAGAGGGAAAAGAACTGATCTGGAGCTTATCTTGATAGAACAATGGGAGTACTAGCCTTAAAGAAACTGAGAAAACATAAGAAGATAAGTGGCTTCTTGGTTTATAAACTTCAGAATATTTAAGGTTTAGAGTTCAAAAGACACCATTATTTTCTGATTGGAAGATTTTAAGAAACCAGTGATATCACACTGGAAGTCTGTAACTAGTGTGCTTCTTGAAACAGTAGATGTTGCCACAGATTATTCCAGTAAAACAGATTGGCCTAATATAGTGGTACATTAATTTGATCCCGCCTTGTTTTAAAAAAAAAAAAGCAATTATACCACCAAAGATTGGGAAATAATACTTTTTAAATATCAGTAAATAAAGATGAAGGAATAGAACTTAAAAGATAATTTAAGAATGCATAAAACATCTGTAAAATGTCCATATTGTTCTTGCGCATGATGTTTCAATAATTTCTTTCTCTTTTTTTCACCCCAGACTGGTTTGGCATAGAGCTTCTGTTGAAATCCAGAGAAACTGGCAAGATGTTTGTCAGCACAGAGTTCAAATTTTACAACTGCAGTGCCCACCAGCTGTAAGATATCTTCTAATGTTTCATTGAATGTTTTACTGTTAAATAGAGATGTTTGCCCATTTTTTTTCTTTGCAGTAAGAACTGCAAAATTACTGTGTATAAAAGGTTTGTAACCAAGCTCAGAACCTACTAGTATTTACATAAAGAAGAATGGTTAGTTACTTGGTTTATTAGGATAATTGATTTTTAGGTATCACTTGGACATCTAATACAGTCATTAGAAAAATTCCAAAGACACTCTTCTTTGATTTAGTTACAGTATTATGATGTTAAATTAACATTTAAGCTTCTTCAAAGTTGCTCTGCATGATTTTTATAAACAGATGACCTAAGTCAAAATTAATAGATTACATTGTTTTTTTAACTGCATTGTCATTTCAATGTCAGTTACCGGTACTTCACTAAACCTTCAGTTACTGTCACTTTAAAAGTAAAATTTCATCAAATCAGCAACCTTTTATGCTGTGGTAATGGGGAAAAAAACTTCCCCAAACTAGGAACTCTACAAAACAATGGTCACTCAAAGTGTAAGAAGGCGTTCCAAGATATTTCAACTCATAATAAAAAACTATATCCAATGCCCCATATAATAAAATCATATGCTCAGTATCAGTATTTAATAGCAGCACTTACATGCTAAGATCATAAAGACTCATTTTGATCTTGGAAATGGAAACTAAAGAGCATGTGTCGTTCAAATTCCTGTCAAGAGATCTAAAAAGAGTGAGAAATGTGTCAAATAAGTGAGCAATTAAATACGTTCATGCTGCTTAATATTCCCATACCACTAAATTTGCATGTATATGATTAGAATACATTTTTTAAGGTCATTTCAGAAAAAGGAAAAGCAGACTGCAGTTGAGGATTAAAGAGGGACAAACAGGATTTATGTGTGTTTTGTAAATAAGAGGTGGGGATGCTTACTGAACTTTTTAATTTGAAAATGAAGAATCTGTTTGAGGTACTGGAATCTTTTATAGAACTCGGACTAATTAGCCAGAAGACCAGGAATGGGGGGGAAATTCAAAATCTTGCAGCTGTCATGTGGAGAAAACTGGTCCCTTTAATTAATCTAGTAAACTCTCCCTGATTTGGTAAAAATTTGTTATGTTTAAGGAAAGGATAAACAAGTGTATATTAAGCCAGTGATATTAAGCTATAACACATTTGGGCATGATTTATTTTTTTGTACAAGCAATGGAGTAGAGTCTTAAACATTTGCAATGAAGATGAGCTCATCTCTTCTTGCTGGACCTCTTTTTTTGGGAGGGGGAGGGAGTAATATTGAAGTAATATTCCATTGGAAACTGCCTTCACCAACTTTAAGGGTGTTACCATATGCCACGCTCAGTGTTTCCATCATCATACTTTTTTTCTGATCCCCTGATCAGAAAGCAGAGGTCTGATTAGTCATTCTGTTTTCATCCTTAAATGTTTCCCTTATATGAAACCTATCCATTAAAATTTGATATACGGTATTGATGGAAGAGGATTAACTCACTTGGCCTATCCAAGCACAAGGGCAAAATGTTTAGGAAGGTCATCTGTATAGGCTAAGTATCTTGAGATTTCATCTGGCTCAGTTCATAAACACTTCAGACTAAAACGGGGGGGAAATTCAGCAACATTCGCCTTTTTATTTGCACAGGACTTTTAAGATTCCAGAGTATATGCTCTAGATTGGAAACAGTTTAACTGGAATATCAGACTTTCACTGAGTAATTGTTTGCATTAATCAGGTGTTATTATATCTATACCACGGAGCCTAAAATTTAGAGAATATCTTTGGCAACCAAGTAAATTTTAGAGAAGCATAAGATTTGAATCAGGAAGTTCTCTTAGCAGTTGAGATTCTAAGATATGATATATTGAAACAAAAGATCTTTGTAATAACCCCAAAAATACAAACTGCATTAGATGAACTTAATGGCTTTGGTTTAAAGGCACTGGTCATATGCAAAATGCCCTAAAAACATGGTAATGCTTCTTACCTGTTCTAAGAGCTTATCACAAAGTCATTTTTTCTACCAAGTATTAAAGGTACCTAAGCATGGTGCATGGGAGCTACAAACTTTTTTCAAATGAAATATTTGTTCTGTTTAAGAAAATATATAAAGTTTTGCTGACTTACTAATAATACTGTTATTTATCAGGCATTATCAATAATAAACATATTTGCCTATGTTTCTTTCTTGGCAGATGCCTGTCTTGTGTCAACAGTGCCTTTCGCTGTCACTGGTGCAAATATCGAAACCTGTGCACTCATGATCCAACAACATGCTCCTTTCAAGAAGGAAGGATCAATGTTTCTGAGGTAAAAACACTGGATTTAGGAACTAGACAACACAGTTCTGGTGCAAGTCTTAAATGGTTGCCTTGTGATTTAACTGAACTTCCTTTTCCCATTCCCACTTCACATTGTGACAAAGGAGGGTGAAAGAAAGAGAGAGACTTGGTTGGTGATCTCATTCCTACACATGATACATTGGAATATTCTATTCTATTCTATTCTATTCTATTCTATTCTATTCTATTCTATTCTATTCTATTCTATTCTATTCTATTCTATTCTATTC